>QGMG01000054.1:0-68080 GCA_007825325.1 Lachnellula cervina | reverse complement strand
GCTATTATCCTCCTCAAACACCACAATCTTCTCATTCCCTTCCTCGTTGACATGCCACTTTTCATCCCCCTTGACAGCCCTAACACCCCACCCATTCAACCCCGCACCTCTCCTCAGCCCCTCCACACTCCACCCATTAATCTCCCACCCGTAAACCCTCATCCCCAACGCCGCATAACTGAACACAAAATACCCAATCCCAGCATACAAATCCACAGCCACATCTCTCTTCAACTCCTCTCTGCTCCTCCTTCTACCTTCCACTTGGGAAGCGGCGTGAAAACCAAGCAGTCTAGCCTTCTCCTTCACATTCCCCCGACTAAACATCGTATACCTGGGCGCCCACGTCTGGGATATCCCATTCTGCTTGGTACAGACCCAGAAGGCATCCGCAAAGTCCTGCGGTCCAGGCACGTGGTCCGGCGACAACGCAGGGCCGAAATCTCCGTAGAGCGTGACCAAGCCGCTTGGGGTCCTGAGGATGTTCTCGGCGTCTTCATGCTTGTGAAGAGGAATGCCAGAGTTGATTGCGAGATGGGTCAAGCTGCCTTTGCCCTCTTTCTTGGAGATCGAGGCGACGATTGCAGCGCAGAGACTTTCTCGGTGGGAGGCGGGAGACGATAGGGCGAGAATGGGGGTCCAGGGGCCGGAGAGGCTTCCGGAGGGGAGGAGGACCATGGGTGGGTATGTGACCCATCGCTTCGGTGCCGTAGCGAGTAGTTCTTGGAGGGTCGTATGGATGGTACCGAGCAAGTCTGGGGGTAGGGAAGAGGACCAGGTTGTTACGGCTTGAAGGACAGGACTTGCTGGTTTGGGTTTTGGGGGTCTTTTCAGGGTTGTTGTACTTATTGGAGATTGCTGATTGATGGAGCCAGCACGGCGGTTTGTATCAGGAAGTGCCGTGCCAGTTGGTTCAATCATATCGCGAGGAGCTGGTCTATAGAACAATAATGGCTATACTTCTAGAAAGAATAATGGCAATAACGGGCGAGGTCCGTAATCAGATTACACGCATGTACCAAAGAGGCATAGGGGGGAGGGACGGGAGGTAAATTTACAGTGCTCGGAGTATCAGGTGGTGGCAGCACTCGGCTATGCTGGAGTGGGCTGAGCTTTACCTCGAATAATCACCCCATAAGTGCATGATACGCTGAAGACAACAACACGGTATCCTTTGGGATTGGTCCGAGTCCCTCTGTAAAGCCGTTGCCGTTGGAGCTCGTTTAAGCAGCCTGTACTCTTTTTCTCTGAATGGCATCACCAAAATGGCATCACCGAATCTGCATAACAAGGGAAAGCAAGGGAAAGCAAGGTACTTATTGGCTGAAAAGCTCCTTGTCTATGTCTTTATGAATCTTTCCGAAAGCCGGAGTCCAGCAAGCCCAGGAAAGGACTATATCGAGTGGAAGTATGCACAATACCCTGGACGTTAGGATGCACATATATCCTCTTTTAGTTCTGATTGGGAAGCTATATGCATCTCATTTTGTTCGTCCGAGGTCGTTTTCGAGACCATCAGATCGTCGATCTGTATTCGACCTCATTTTCTCTCTCTCGTTTTGTTCGGTTCGTTCGGGCGTTTGGACATGCCGGGACTTGTAGATATGTGTATATATACAAACATGCCGCCCAAGTCATGGCAAGGAGTACCCTTGCAGAGGAGTTCGAAAAAGTGTTCATTGTACCAAGTTTAAACACTCTCATCCACTATTTCCAGGCGCCCTATTGTATTACATCTGCCGAATCCCAAATATGTTTAGCCAAATATCTGAAGAAGAGGCAAGCGCTACCCCCGCTGTCCAAGCATACTCTCCTCAATCAAGACATCTATCTAACTTATTCTCTCCAGCTTCAATTTGGAGGGTCGACCCTCGGTCAGTACCGAACGTTTTTAGATCCCACGAATGATCTCAGCCCTTTGGAATTAGAATTTCCAGATCTGCTGCAATCAAGCTGGCCCAAAAATGACTTTTTGGCGTCTTCAACTCTTTGGTCACCAGGGGCATTCTGTAATGCATCATTTCAAGATGGGACTCTAGATGAGGATATCTTTGAGAAGTCACTAGACGGTTTCTTCTCCACTTGCGCTGTCTCTGATATTCCATGCCTGGACCTTTCTCAAGCATTCTCTGACCCGGAACCAGTCCCTTTCGATGGGGAAGACCTTGTCAGCGAGCTGAACCTCGAGCCATCACAACTGCAGACAGCCAGCGGTGCCATTGAAGCAAACGAGTCATTTCGCCACGCTGTTACAAGCTCTCCCGAACCAGAACTCTGCAAGAAGAAGAAGTCATCGTATACGCCGGCATGGAAGGCCGACTCCTCAGCCAAGACGCCCAAGCGCCCCAGAAAGTCAGCCAAGACGAGCAAAGATACCACGCCCAAGTCTTCCAAACGATCGCCCACGACGTCGGAACCCGATAACGGCGCCGGGTCAAACTCAGCTCTCAGAGCCAACCACAACCTCACGGAGAAATTGTATCGGAATCGGTTGAATGGGCAATTCGAAACGCTTCTTTCGGCTTTACCTCCAGCGCACGATGCGGGCGATGCTCGGAATGGTGAGGAGAAGAGAGTCAGTAAAGCCGAAGTGCTGATTCTGGCCAAGGAGCACATCCGAGCACTGGAACAGACACGGTTGGAACTTGAAAAGGAGAGGACCGGCCTGGTTGATGACGTAGAGAGCTTGAAGGGGGTATGGATAGGCATGAATACTGAGAGGAGCTGACACCCTGAGGCGTGAAAGGGTCTTGATGTTCTTCGGATTTAATTGTTCTATTCATCCGTACATACCTATACACGGTGTTTGGGGCTGGGCTGAGGTTGTAAGCGTACTCGAAAAGCTAATGATCTCCCTATTAAGTTCTCACTCTTCTAATGAACCCACTGCTATGCAAATCCCAATCACTTTCTCTCGCACATGTGAACATGACCGTAACCTTGGTATCACCAAATTTAAGGAAAACATGCCCTGGCCTGGACCCCTCCATCTACGGTAAACTACGATTACCGGTAACTTAAAGCTACGACATAACCCCACCACCGCACCGCTTACCCCACCTCCATTCCCCACAGCTCTACGGAGTAAAACACGTGGCCCATCTGATCATCCTTCTGGCGTTTTCGTGCGACATGCAACACACTCCCCCTTTCGGACCGAGTGGTCTGATCCGATCTCCCTCCCTCCTGCCCGTCCGTCCATCTCCGTCGTTCACGCAGCCAGTGGGGTGCCTGCCTGCCTGCCTGCCTGCTGCATTACGAATACCGTACATCTTATCTCCACGACATGCAATAAACCCCCCTTTGGGACAGAACCCAAAACAAGAAGACCGGGAAGTGCACAACAGACAATGGCATGGTCAGAACTGCGACTTGCAACGAAAAATCTTGTTTTGGAAGGGAGGGGGGGTTATCAGATGGGATGGGATGGATGGATGGATGGAGATCAGACCACCTTTTTTGCTTGACCAGGCTGCCGGTAGCGATGCGATGCCATGTGGGATTGGATTGGCGTTTTTGTTCCCCGTGTCATTAGTAGCTAAGTCTGCGGTAGGTACGGAGCACAGAATCATTTCAATAAAAGGAAAGAGTGTGAACGCGGGCGTGCTGTACGAGTAAAGTCATAGATCAAAGCACGGCCACGTGACCGACCCCCTTTCTCCACTCTCTATTCCTCCCCCGCTACTCTCAACCGCATCGCATCATCACGATCCAGCACGAAGCCCTACCCTACATGCTCATCTGTCAAAAAAAAAAACATCTTTCCAAACATTCAACATGTTTTGTCGCACATGGACAGTACTCCCTCCGTACCGTAAGACTCTAAATCCTCTCCCGTCCGCTCGACCCCTCTGCTACTCACGAGTCACGTCCTCAACTCGTCTCTTATATACCATACTAAGATCAATAAATGCAAGCAAACCCCCCTTCCTTCCTTCATCCCTTCCTTTCTTTCCTTTCCCAACCTAACCTCTACATCCACGCCTTGAAAACCACCACATAATACACAATACGTCCGGACCATAACTCCGCCCATCCTCCCTCCTCCCTCCCACGGATCTCAGATCCGTATACCAGGATACTGTTTTTTGTTGCTCGTCGCATTTTTCGCAGGAGGATCTTCTCCGGGCGGGGAGCGGGGTTTCCCGGAGTTTTTGGTCCTTGGAATTTTGTTGGAATTTTTTTAAAATAAAATTTGGTGGTGGTGGTGGTGGTGGTTGTGGTTGAGGTTGAGGATGATGACCTCATGTGTTTTGGGGCTGGAAGTCGAGTGGAGTGGAGTGGAGTGGAAACAGGATTAAGGGGTGCTAAGGTGCCTGGTTTTAGGATGGGCGTTTGGTTGTGTGATTTGGTTCGAGGATTGAGGCACATGTAGCATTTATATATAGGTAGGCGTGAGATGAGACTTGCTCGGTTGGGTTCTGGGTTTGTGAGGTATGCGATAGGAGAGGAGAGAGCGGGGTAAACATTGTCAGGCTGGGTGAGGGGATTGTATAGAAATGTCACTTTCGAACACAAGATATAGGAAGATTGAGGTAATGGGTAGGTGTATCTGTAAAGTAAAACGGGATGTATTTCGGAAGTATATACAAAACTCTCCCTTCATACTCCGGGTATTAAAAAGATCAAAAAAACAACTATGCTAGCTAGCACACAGCTGGACCACAGAATCATTTACCCCGTTGAACCAACCCCCCTTTTCCACCTTGCGGTCTCCACTACTACAAGAGTAACAATTCATCCATACTTACATAGAGGAGATAAAGAGAGTGAGCACACAAACGACCTCCGGAATAAACGCCCCCAGAACAATTACAAATGCCAAGTTGACGCAGGGTCAAACACATCTAGTGTCCGCCCAGAGCAGAGATGCGAGCACCGGCCGGTCTGTGAATCAGGCCCGCCTTGGCAGTGATCTCAGACTCGCACTCGCTCCTTCCCTCGATCTCCTCATCACTATCCTCAACGATCTTAGTTGGGATGTCGGTGCCGATGTTGTATTGCTGACTACTACGTTCAGGGGTTGTGGTTGAGCTGGCAGTCGACATGGCGGTGCTTGATCGGTTGTGGATGAGATCGGGGGTGGGAGGGATGCTGGATGCACGCCCGCTTGGAGCGAGGAGACTGTCGTCGCCCATGTCTGAGCCCTGAGCTGAGTGTCCGTCTTCACTAGCTGCCGTTGATAAGTTGCTCGCACGATAGCTACGTTTTTGGTTCAGGGCGAGCTCTTCGGCCTCAGCATCCGCGTCGTGGGCAAGTTGGAGACCCTCCACAGCAGCAGCGCATTGGTCGCTGATGTTGCGGATGATGTGGGCGATGGCATCCGTCTTGTCCCTCAGGTGACGATCAGCGACATCAACGATGCTCATCTGGCTGTATCGCTTGCTGTTTCGAAGACCATTCCTGAGCCTGGTCTCTAATTCTGGGCCCTCGCTGGGGGTATTGCTGTATCTGTTTGTTGTGCGCGACGAAGCACGTGAATCATAACCACCGACGATTCCGTTCTCCTCAGCCTCAGGCTTCTCGGCAATATCCTCGAGGTCATCTTCATCGTAGCCGCCCTCAATGTACTCGGCCAAGTCGGGGCTCTTTCCGAGAGTCTGAACCAGGTGCTCCATGTGGTGAGCTTGACCACCGATCAAGCTGCGTAGATGGAGAACAACACGCTGTGCTTCGTCGCGTTGGCGAAGAACGGTGCCATTGGTGTGTTGCAGCGCAGAAAGCTCCTTCTTGTTGCGTTTCCGCTCGCGCTCAAGTTCCTCGGCAATCTCTTGCTGGAGAACCAATGCTTCGAGTGCATCATCACGCTGCTTCTCCGTGCCAGAGAGACGTGTGGTAAGGCGTACTGAATCGTCCTTTTGTTGATCAATGAGGACATTGAGGCGTCTGTTCTCACGCTTGTGGTTCTCGATCTTGACTTTAAGATCTTGAGTCTCCTTGGTGAGCTGTTCAGCGAAAGCTTGGAATTTGAGAAACTATAAAATGTTAGTACACAAATCTCATCATCACTCATGACACGACATACTTGTTGTTTCCAGCTCTCGAGTTCCTCGACGAGGAAATTGTTCCTCTTTGAAACTTTGCCGAGTTCTGTGTCCATGCGGCCCTTGAGGTTAATGAAATCTTGCCAAGCTTCCAGAGCATCCCTGGAATATTGATTCCGCTCTCGAACAATTTCGTTCAAATGTCTCATAGAAACCTTGGTCATGAGGGGCTTCTTTACAGCCCCGCCAAATACAGCCTTCATGCCGGTGTTTCTCCCCTGTCATGAAACCTTATCAGTAACTTGCCACAATATACCCCCCTGGGAGTATATGAGTTTGGATTTGAAACTTACCATTTTTTCACAAACATGATCCATGACTGCCATGAGAGAATCCTGGTTCCACCATTCGGGGTCCTGGATTGACTCGACTTCGCCTCTCATCACGATTATTTGACCTGCAGGGACCAGTTTTCCGCCACCATACGCCGATCGCAGGTGTTGTGGAACACCGGATGGTGTCACATCTCCGTTGAGTGCCTGTGTCATCCTGCTGACCATCTTGGTGCGCTGGCCTGGAGTGAGTGCGGTGGGCGGGCTAGAAGTAAGAACGAAGTTGCGGTCCAAATCCACAACCAAGGCATCCGTGGGAGCGGTGAAAAGACTTCGGCACTCAGCGGTGATACCAAGGATGTATGGGCCCGGCTCTTGTACGAGTTCCTTTGCATGTCTCGCATGCACAACGGGAACATACAGGCCACTCCATTCGTAAACACGAACACAGTAACGGATTGTCTCGGCTGCCACCGTGAGCATGGCAGGGTAGTGACTGACAAAAATGATGCGACGAGTTGGCGAGAGAGCTGCCTCGATTACACCAACAATGTTGGGGATGGACAAACAGGAGAACAATGGCCACATGGCGAAATTTTGGAATCCGGTTGGACTTGAAGGGAATTGGTAGCAAAGAGCATAGTCCTTCATGTCAATTCGTACCAGATCATTGAGTCTTGGCGCTGGGAAGCTCAAAATACGGGAGACCTCCTCGGCATGGAAAAGGTTTGTGGCCTTGTTCCAGTGGATCCACATACCTCTCAGATAATCGCCCAGAAGATTGTAAAGAGGATATCTGGAAAGGAAAGACAAGCAGTATGGAATCCAATAGGTCTCGTCTGCGGAATCGTAGAAGTCCGTCTCTGTTCGTCTTCTAAGGTCGCGAATGGTCTCGGCACGCTTCTCATCTGCTCTCGACCAGACTCGGAGAGCGATGCCGTAAAGGGTGTGTGAAGAATCTTGTTGGAGAACGAAAGAGTGGTGCACGCAGTGCGGTTGACTGCGTCCAGTGCAGATCTCTACATCATGTGGAAAGCAGGCCTATTCTGAATCAGTACTCATCTGAAATATAGTCTTTTCATCGCACTCACCCTCATTGCTGCGTGCAAAGCTCTGGCAATCTCGTTATCCTGCTCCAATCTCGGACTGCTTCCAAGTATTTCTGGCAACCAGAATTGTCCCACAGCTCCCTTCATGTGTCCAATCTTGCCCTGTGCGGGGGCTGGTGCCTTGACCCATTGCGATGGTTCACGCCCAACACCACATACCATATAAGCGTGTGTGAGTGTTTTTGGTGTCCGTTGCTGAGGCTTGGCATTCAACGTGGATGGAATTGGCTGCGTAATTCGGGAATGCAGAGAAGATGTTCTGCTGGGAATGATCAGGTTTTGATCAGTCTGATCCCGTGTACCCGGGCGACCATCACGGTCTCCAGTACGGGGTCGGACAAATGAAGAGTGGTTGTTCAGTGAGGGACCCATGACTGCGGTACTGGCTCAGGGCGTCGATTTCTCCTTTTCGGCGGGGAGCTTGATGTCGATAGAGACGGTCGATTTTCAATGCAGGTGTATAACCAAACTTCCACTGAAGCTTCGAGCTCTGGTCTGAAGAGAATTGACAAGGGAGAGGCTATAGAACGGTAAAGAATGTAGTAGCAGATGTCGCTGGCTGTTGGGTTAGTTAATGCTACCGGTAGGTTCGCGGCTCGTCATCCAGCAAGCTGCAAACGGCAAGTCGAAAATGCTGCGTGTGAATGATTTCGCACAACAGGCAAAAAGTGAAGCCGTCTGTCTACTGCAACTTTTGCAGAGGGTCGTGCAGATGCAGATGCAGATGCAAAACGGGAGTAAAGAATGACTACGGTAGAAAAGAGGAGGGGAGGGAGAAGAGAGGCTTGAGGGTTTGGGCTTGGGTTTGGGCTTGGGCTTGATGGAAACTTTCAAGACGGGTAAAATTCCACTAAAGGAGGCATGGATAGACGGGAGAGATGGGATATGGCATGGGTAGCTGGGTAGCTTCTGCGGACACGGGCTACTACTGGGTAGAACGGGCGTGATAGTCAATTCAATTGGATGCTGTGATGAAGCCCCCGGTTTTGTGCCTGGGCAAGCGTGGGTGTTAGTGTCCGAGAACAGCGAGAGTGCTCCGTAGTCCCCAATGGACCAGTCAGGACCCAGGGACCCCAGCTTAATTGTTAGCCGGGATTATTCAAGAGCTGCCGTCTCCCATCTGCCCAGAGTGAATGGGAGTCCAGACAGCACTGCACTGCACTGCACTGCACTGCACTACACTTGAGTTTTACCTCCGTGGAAGACTAGAAGTAGGTACCTAGATTTGCATCGCATTCTCGATACTATTGTACTGTAATGTACGGAGTACCTCCGTAGTGTCCTGCTCGATCAATTGAGTTTTGAAGATGGAGCTTACAGCGTTAATATCCCAACCAATCTTACGCCTACGCCGACGTAAAGTTTCCCTCTTCCCCCAGATGTCAACAGTTCTCCGCGACTGGGACCATTTCCACAATTCAGGGGCTTCCATGGTCGTGAGCACTGCACGAGCCTCTTGAGCTTTGGGTCGCAGGGGGTCCGGAAGCCTACTGTACAGTACTCCGTAAAGGACCATGCGAGACGGCAGCAGCAGCCAAAACCCTCAACTCTTAGGCCGCATATGGATCTGCCCCGACCAATAGCGGCGCTATTTGGCTCCACTATTCTCGAGTACGGAGGTAGATTTGGCTGCTGAGGGATTAAGTTTGGGGTTTGTGTCTTCGTACCTCCATAGGCGTGTGCTGTGCTGGCTGGCTGGTTGAAAACGTGGCCAATGATAGCTTTACCACCTGTTTGTTGCTAATTCTTCTTGTGTCTCTACTTTCAAATTGACTGTCGACTCCTCACATAAATTAATAAAGTCGCGACCCACCAGCTGATAACTGGATAGGAACAGTGGGCCTGGCCTGTCCCGGAGAGCGAGAGCCGAAGATCCTCGACATCTTAAATTGATATGGGTCTGGCATAAGGGACCATGATTCTTACATGATGACCAGCAAGGTTAGCCACAGCGTAATCTGAGCGCACTGATCAACCGATATCACCGTGATGAAAATCATGAAACAGATGCGCTGTGATGGTGCTCGTGCTCGTGCTCGTGATTTATGATGAACTTCGTACACGTACGGAGGTACCACGACTTTCACGTTTATTCACGGTCTGTAAATACGGTAGTTCCACTACTTATCTTGCCGTCGCTGGTTAAAATGTTGCTCCCCCCAGCTCCTGGATGCTTCAGCTAGACTAGAGTACTCCGTACACGAGTGTTTGTACTCCTACATAAAACCAAACGCGTGGTGACTTTAAATTGTCTTTCATCAAATCACGAAATCGGATATCAAGAGATGACAGAGACATCTTCCACCCCCGTAGATCGCGTTTGTCGCGTGGCAAGAATATTCGGAATGTTTTATTGTCCAGCTTGAACCCCAGAGCCACGTGATTCTGGGGTTCAGGAGAATTCGGGATGCGAGGGTTTCGCAAGAATCGCATATTCCGCTCACACATCATCGAGAATCGTACTCGAGTACGACCGTCGCACCGGGTGACGAGAGCTTCCCTATCCTTCAGGGGTCGAGGCCCAGTACTGGCAGAAAGGGAGATAATTCCTGTGATACTTTTTGGATGCGCTATCACGGTAGCATTGAACGTGTGATGCACTTTTGAGGTGTTACCTGCCAATGCCTGGTTTAGGTGCTGTTCGAAGCTGATCGGTCCGTAGAGCACTGCCAATCGGTCTTCTCATTGACCATGAAGTCACTGCATTAATGCACCCAGTTCTGAAACCTCTGGTTGTAGGGATTTCGACTACACTTTATCTGGATCTAATGTCACCCAGCTGAAGAGATGACTTTTCTGTCGCCTAGTAGAATGAAATAAATCTCGGCGACCGAAGTCCGGAAAGAAGGAGATATAACAGATGCACTACTTAGTACGACGCTTCAACCACTGGCTACGAAATTGACTTCCTGTGACCGCGCATTTCATACTCCCTTATACTTGCAGCAAATAAACCTCAATCTCCATGCAGTTCCCCTCAAACATCCCTTCCTCAATACAGTCTAGCGATTATTTAATCTTAGAATCAAATGGAAGAATCCTAAAAGATGATAGCTCTGATAACTGTATCTTGGCCATTATAGTCCAGAAAAGGTCCATAGAGAATAGAAGAGGGTCTAGAAAGAAAGTCCATGATACATCGATGGCATAGAGTTGGAGAGAAGGAGACGTCCCAGTAGATCCACTCTTGAAGACGCACTTCTGGTTCAAGAGATAATTAAGAAGAGAGTCAAATTGACCATAGCCGTTTGGCCATATACTGCTTGCTCGTACTCTTCGGTCATCCGAGACCGCCTAGTGAATGAGAACTCGATTGTAATCAACCATCTCAACTTGTGCCAGGATGCCGAAAGAAGGTATGCAGTATGCCGTCCCTCTAGTTGACTTTGGGGGAAGGTCTTAAGCACATAGCTTTGCTACTCACCGCTTATTGGATTGAGGAAATCTTCTCATTTGAGCTTGTACAATGCTCCTGAAGCAGGTGCCGTGCGAAGAGTTGGTTGCCTTTTGGTGGCCAGGTGGGAACGACGAGAAGAAAGTGCCAGTAACAGTTTCTCAAGTTGTTTGGCTCCTCTGCAATTAGCTCTGTGTGGAGAACAGAAGGATGTTGCCTCAGATCCAGTTTTCGCATCTCGCATCAACTCCATGTCCATGTCATGTCTACCTTATCTCGATACTGTACTGTACTGTACTGGGATTCCTGGCGGCGGGGGTTCGTCAGTGGAGATTTGATCTTGAATTAGATTGTTATACCGCACCTGCTTGGAAACAAGTACACTCGTACTCTCAAAGCCATGGTCATGGTTAAGAAGTGATAATTGGCGAAATTATAGATAAAGTTAAGAAGAGAAGAGTGGAAGTGAAGTTTGCTTTTGGGCAGAAAAGTGGATCCGGGAAGACCTTTTTTGGCCAGTCCGGATCCGGTTTGTAGGCGAGGCTGAAATATTTTCAACCTTCAACCTTCAACCTTCAGCCTCGAACTTTTCTTCTGAATTTTACAGCAAAACCAACACACACACCATGGCGGACCCTCTCCTCTCGACGCTTTGCAGCATTTGCCATATAACTACTCCCAAATATACGTGTCCTCGATGCTCAGTCAATACCTGCTCACTACCATGCTCTCGTCGCCACAAACTGTGGTCGTCATGCAGCGGCGTGCGCGACCCAACAGTATTCGTCCCCAAATCACAATTGGCCACGCCTTCGGGAATCGATCACGATTACAACTTCCTCCATTCGATCGAACATCGAAAGGAGAGGTCCGAGAAAGAGATTGTAGAGAATCGGCGCCTGGTGAAGGGCTCGGAATTGAAAGTCGCGCGACAAGGTGAAGACCGACGGAGACCTAAAAATGTACCTGAAGGGGAGGCTTGCATCAATAGAATCCTGTTGGCCTATAAGATAGGAGTATACCGGGCGCCTATTGGTATGAAAAGGAATACAGAGAACACAACAAACTGGAGCAAGAAACAAAGGGACATCAATTGGCAAGTGGAGTGGATGAGGGATGGCGATTCCGGTAGAATTTTGGAAAAGGCGCTGGGCTTCAAGAGGGTCGGGGAGGCTTATTATGAAGCTCACGAGTCTTTCAGGAGATCGAACTTAACGAGCGCCCAGAAAAATCTGGAGAAAAAACGCAAGCTTGGGCAGATCAAGGAAAGATATACGAAGAGGATGAAATTGGAGCAAGAGGGGAAGCACGAAATGACCACGATACCAAGATTACAATGTTCCAGTACGGGTGCTTGGAACGTGCCACAACGCCTCTTCGCGGCAGAAGTCGAGCAGGATGAGGTGCCAGCTTGGATCTTCGGTCTACACTTCTATCTTCATCGACCGAATACACCTTCAACGTTCCCCAAAGTCTTGGTTCCGCTAGATCCTTCGAAACCCTTACTTGATCAATTACGAAAGCGGGAATTGATGGAGTTCCCTACAATATATGTACGGGAGCAAGACACTCTGCCTGAGAATTGCATGCTGGAGAAGGATTTTCTAAAAGCGACCGGACAAGAGCCGACCAATTCAGATGAGCTGTCAAGTTCGAGTGAGGAGGAGTCAGATGATGAAGATTCGAGCACTAGTGGATCCGATTCTTCGGATAATGCGATGGAGGAGGGAGAAATCCGTTAATAAATAATTATACCCATTCCAAGCGCTGTAAGTTCAGTTGCCCAGAAAGTGAGCATAGTCCATTGCTACACGGCTATCAGCTTAGGTTTGTCTATATGTGATCTCTATGAAATTGAAATCTTGGCGACTATGAAGCCGAGATTTCTTAGTCTCAGTATGAAATCCATATGGCTACTTAACCGTCATACCGACTCCAAGCTCGGCTTGAATCAAGGGCACCGAGTTAAAGATATTATAAAGCGGTAGACCACAGAGCCAATTTACTCCGTGCTTTATGCTCAGATTGTAATTCGTTTGCTGATTTATCGAGCCTGTTGTTTAAAGGAAGGAGATGTTGAAGACTGAAGAGTTGAGAATTGAGAATTGAGTAACAAAAAAAGTTTTCAATCTATGGAAATGTTTTCCCTCACTGCATAGACAAGGTCTGCACAGAACCTCTACCAACGACTTGTCCTCAACCCAAATCCTCGTTAAGCTCGAACCAGCTCATCGAATCAGACTTTCTCGCTGATCATGACTTTCTCCTCGGCGTTCTGCTTCTGCTTCTGCACTTTTGCTCTCTTGTTCCCTTCATCGCCTTCCAGGTTTTAAACCGTCATGTCCCGCCCGTCCTCCGATTCCATTCATACAAGTTACGCTCAACTGTGATTCCCGCAACCGTTATCGTTCTCTGTATATACGGTATTCTCTTTCTCTACCACATGTCTCCTCACTTGGTGTCTTATACATACGCCTAGCTCTCACTTCAGAGAAGCAGTTCCTAAACCCTCTTCCGGGTCTCGAAGGTCTTCGGATGGATCAACTTAGGAAATTTCTCCTATTGCGTCTTTCTTTATCGTTGCTGGACAAATCGTTACGGATCTTAGCTTTATGTTTAGGCTTAACAGATCATTAACATGTTCCTCGGAGTTGCAGGTATATTTCTGGTGTTGGATGTGGGTTGGATGGTGCCCAGCCTAGCATTCGAGTAAGTACTTACATACGTACCTCTCCTGCCTCGTAAGCCAGATGTTAACGTAGGCGCATTTAGTGTCATAGATTCCCTTTGCCTTCCAAGTCCCGGTATTTCGTCTCGGTGGATGGGCTTTGATATTCTTGTACATTTTGTGCATGGGCGGAGGTGTTTACACACTTTGTACACATCTGCAAGAGCTTAGTATAGGTATCACATGGCAGCTCGATACAAACATCTATCCAGAAGGCGTTGTATCAATCAATGCTGGCTGGGTTGCTTCCTAGTACAAAGCACAACAAAATAAGCTTGAACTTGCCTCATTCTGGCTCGAGAACGACGCCCTGTTAGTATCGTAGCAAAGATGCACCATTAGTAAGTACACTTTCCCTCTCTGAATATCCTACGACTTGGGCCACTCGGGAATCTCAAAAAAGTACAAGTAGACAGACGCACAAATAGACCTCAACTATATATAATAAGGGGTGTGGTGACTTCGGCCATGACGCGAATAGCTTTTAATAAAAATGTCGGATTTCGATCTTATGCCTCTTTTAAGTAATGGTCGGTTCGTCCTTCTTCGCTCGCATTCGCTCACAGTTCCCGACTGTGCGTCGACTGTGCTTCCCCCGAGTCAGCCCCAAGCCACCAGTGAGCTATCCGAATCTGGGATAAGCGGCCGCCTTACTCAGATATTCGAATTGAATGCCGAAAGTAGCGCTAGGATTGCTTATTTATACGGTACTATTTATCTTCCTAGTTTATATACTAGTTCTAGGAATATTCCTTTATCAGTCTATCAATTTACCTGGTTGACCGTTATAGGTAATTGGTAGGTAATGTAATATATAGTAGTTCTAAATTTAGATTCGCTCGCCCCCAAACGGCTAAGTAGGTAATTTCCTAAATAAGTAGAAACTACCCATATATTTATGGATGAAGCAAGCTGAGGACGTGGTCCTGCTATTTATTACATTTGCCAAAGCCAACGATATATATAATATGAGAGAACTCTTGTCTGAGTATGCTCGTCCAACCTCATAACATCTACAAGCCCCTACAGTATCTAACTATACAACGCAAACAAAGAACATGGACTCTACAGCCTACGTACCAGACTCCGCTGCACAACTTACAAACACAGGTAGGTAAATCCCAATCCCAATCCCAATCCATCACCCCCAACGCCAATTAATCAATCGTTCATTTTCCCAGCATCCGCCATGAACCTCCTCTACCTCGCCTTAATCTTCCTCCCCGTATACCTAGCCTTCCTCGTCTCCTATTTCCGCCGCAACGACGCAGAACCCAACGCCATCATAATCATCGCCTGTTCCTGCATAGGCTTCGGCGTGCTCATTAGATGCACCGTGATGTCGCATTTTGGTATCCGGTTTGAAGATGTCGTAGACTCGGTACGTACGGACAGACAGAGAGCCAACCCCGCAGGCAGCCCGCCACCCACATCCGGTGATCTTTCGCTTGTTTCTCACCTCTCTTTCATAACGATTGTAGTTGAGCTAGCTAGCTAACGGGTTCTGTGTCAAAGCTGCAATCTTGGTATAGCAATAACCAAAAGAGCACCACTACTGCAAATACGACGAATTGTGTATTATTGTTCGCACTCCTGGGTTATGTGAGTGTTGGTAGGTATGCGTACGAGCTGATGGAACGGTGTTTACCTCCTCTCGATAACGGTGCCATGGAAAGTAAGTTTGTTCATGTCTTTTCGACTTCGAAGACGCGCATTAGCTAAAGTAGTACATATAGCTCCAGTGAGAGCGAGTTCACCAGAGGTTGACGGAAGCTTCAAGGATAGATTAGAGTGTGTTTAGAAAAGTAGTAATGGGAGATAGATTGGTTCAACTTGATAAAGGAAGTGGTGCACTGGCTTTCAATGACACATCATGAACTCTCTGTTCTATTTGACCTGACGAGCATTCTACTATGAACAGCAAACATAAACGTTTCGGGGGTATCATAACATATCCCAAACCCGCAAAAATGCATCATCATTCAACGCGAAACGCTTTCCCACCCAATCCAATCCGAAATCCAAACAAAACTCAACTTAACCGAACCCCAACGACGTTTCCTCGCTCACCGGAATGGGCGTTCTCACCGTCAATTCCCCGTAATCATCGCGCCCTAATTCCAACTGTGAAGGTGCACTCTTCACACTCGCAGATTTCTTTTGAGATTCGTCGTTTGCTGCAGAAAGTCTCTCCGCTTTACGGAGGTTGTTTCGTACTTCTCGCTGTCTTATCAAATCTTTCTCTGCGTCTATAGCTTTCGCGCGTCGATTCTCAACTTCATCTCTCTTGACCACCTTTCTCAGACCCTCAGAAGCGTGTATCAAGCCATCAATACTGATAGCGTGATTCGTCATCTGGTGATTGATGTAAGTGTATATACCAGCTGGCGTCGAGCATTGTAGTAATTGTTGCTCGTTGAGTTTGAGAAGTGCGAGCGCAACTTGGAAGAGAAAGGTACTGCCGTCGTTGGTGCAGAAGACGACGTCCCAAACGCGGAACAGTGCCTCGGCGGACAAGCAGTCTGTGAAGACGCTGAGGAACCATTGGAAAGTTAGGGCTTCTAGCTCGATGCTCAGGTCGTCGAGGTGGAATGAAAGCTTGGGGAGGATCTCTGCGACGTATTGGCGGAGGACTTGCTGGTCGGCTCGGGAGGCGAGAAGGCTGTGGTCGTAGTAACCGCGAGGGAGGATGTTCTCGATTATGCTGGTGAGAATCCAGAATGCGTCCTCGGCTGTAGGCATGATGAGAAGCAAGCATGCTGTGATAAGGTTCATTCCCTGGCAGTACCCAACCTCTACGTTTCGACGAGAATAAGCCAGCAAGACCTCGTTCAACTTGGCAACACCTGGTCCCTTTCTGAAAAAAATATTGTCTGTTAGAGTACGATTGATGTCCATCTGGATCTGAGCAATGATTGCGGGGTCATCATCCTTTTCGCTGTGAGCAACTAAGTCGTCATAGTAGCCAGGAATCCGTAGTGCCGTAGCCCCAGAACATTCAGCCCAGATCTTAGCACGCTGGGCTACAGGAATGCCACCGAGAACGAGAGCTTTGAACTCATTCCACTTAGCACGTCCAACTTTGCCCTTGTTGCCCAAACCAGCAACACCGATCAACTCTCCATCTGCCAGAGATACTTCAGGCGTGGCAGCTACGGTCTTCGAACTCTTGTCTGCTGTTGCAGCATATGCTGCCGCAGCTGCTTCACCATCGCGTTTACGCTCAGCTCTGACCTTACGTAGGAAGTCATTCCACCTGACCGTCTTTTCTCGCTGCAAAGAGTCATGGACCTCACCCAGTTGCTGCAAGAGAAGCTTGACAGGTTCGGTGTCTTCTTTGGTAAGCTCGGCTTTCGGGGGCGAAGAAGGGTCTGGCTTCGAGATGGTGGCATTGTCCGAAGTCACAGGCACAGAAGGTTGTGTAGGAGCAGTACTTGCTGATGGCACAAAGCCTCGCTCTTCGGTTATAATTCCGGGAGATCTTGGCACCTCGCCACCTTCCATGACTTCGAACGCGGGTACAGCACCTGAAGGCGTATGTGATAACAGCTCCGTAGGGAAAGTAGCAATCTTTAAATAGTCCTGCCAGCGTTTGACGGGTTTTCCATCTTCTTCAATGGACGTAGGAGTGTCGGGCCTCTCCTCTTCAAATTCATCGTCGTCATCAAGCCCATTTCTTGCACCGCTTAGCATTTCCACCCTACTCCCTCGTTTGCTTTTACGTATCTTCTCAGCTGCTTCTCTTTGTCTCTTCTTTCGTCGTTGGTCATATATAAATCCAAATCTATCTGTAAGGAACTCTTGGTTATAAGGGTTATTATATATCTGGGTCACTGTTGGCGGCTGTGCTTCTAGAGGAAGAATCTGGTCCATCTCGACAGGACCGTAATTTTCGGAACGACCTGATGTATCGTTCCCCTGAGGACTCGCTCCCATGGTATCCCACCTTTCCTGTTGCCCTCGCGCGGGTCCACTTTGACTGCTAGCTGCTATGCTTCGACGTGGAGTTGGCACGGCCTTGGCGGGTAGTTTGGCTGGCGCTGGTCTGGCAGACATAGTCGTTCTCGTGCTGAAAGTAGATTCAGCTCTCGCGGCTGGTGTTGTTCCCGTACTATTCGCTCGGCCACGACCATTTGAGCCCTCAGAATCCTTGACGCTCGTCGTGCTCCCTGCAACAAGCTTCAAGGCCAACGTAGCAAGGCCAGATGAAGGCTTTCTTCCCCGAATTGAACTATCCACATTGATACTTGAAGCTCGGCTTGTACTTTGTGTACCATTCAAAGGTTGAAAAAGATCACTCTGCAAAACAGTACGCCGCCCATTAGCGGTACTGTTTTTCCTGTTCGTAGATTCCAAATCATGGATAGCGTCTCCATTTACACTGCTGGCCCTGCTGCTCTTTTTGCTCGTCCCCCCCATAGATAATCTTTCCAGCCTTTGGGTACATTTGAGGATCGATCCTCTAAGGCCTTCAACGAATCTCTCGCTCGAAGTGTAGCATCATTATCCAGAAGTGCACGCTCTCGCTGCACCACAGTCTCAGTCATCGCATCGTTCATCATATCCTCCAGACCACCTTCCTGCGCGTTTAAGTCCTGCCTGATGTCTGCGGGCTTCCTTTCCGCTTCAATCGCTCGCAACCGTGTCTCCATGTCTAGATTTGACAAACCACACTCCAATATTATCTTTTTGAGGGCCCGCTCCCTGTTCTCGGCCTTGCGCCTGATTGTAGCCATTTGTGCATCCCGCTGGGCAAGATCCTCGGCAATTTGCCTGACCAAGGTGACAGCTCCATTGCGCGCAATTAACCTTTCGATGTGTTCGTCGTTTGCAAGGTGGATAGAACCTGGGACATGTTTGGTACTGAGTGGGGCGTCATCAAACAAAGCAATGCGTTCGTGCGCTGGCGATGATGTGGTCAGACTCTCGACAATGGAAGGAGTAGATTTCGAAGACCTGTTGGCCGTGCCATCGACTGTCGGTAGCAGAAAAGAGGAGCGGTCATCTCTGGGAGACTCTGGCGCAAAGGAGGGAAAGGATGTCAGGGACTTGTCAGAAATGGACGAAGCCGAGCTGGACATGTAGGAGGTATATTTTCGAGGTTTGACTCGTACCGTCTGCGAGCGGGAGCTTCTCGCAGAAGCATTTGAGTGGTGGGAAGCTGATCTTTCCAGTGATGCGGAGCTGGTGAAGCTCTCGTCCATGGCCATATAGTTATCAAAGCAACAGTCATCGGAGTCGCCCCAAGGGTCCAAATCGTACTGTGGGGACAACCTCCTCACCGTTGTAGAAACTGCAGCGGAATGGCATGAAACAAATGAAGCTTCTGTGAAGGCAGGATTGCATAGAGAGAGGGAGAGGGAGAGGGGAAGGGAGAGGGGGAGGATGTTGGTGTTCACTGTGGCGTAGTTGCATATGGGAGGCTGTTTAGGTATCGTCATGTCTAATTCGCGTATACCTGTACGGAGTAGTGCAGTAGGACAAGACAAAACAGGGATATGGTAGCAGATCCAAAACAACCAGTTATTGTTTATTGTACAAAAAAAGAGAGGGAGAAATCTCGTTCCTCAGCATCTTATTATTTTCCTCACTTACCTACATCGCAGTAGAGTTTTCTTATTAGACGTGTTGGCGTGATCTATCTAACAATGAGAGAATTCAATCACGCAAATCCCGCATGCAGCTCACGTTACAGCGGGAGCTTCTATTTACAACCGACGCCTGCAAGTTGAGGCTGTCAGAGCCTAGAGGGGCACTATCCAGCCCCTGGTGAGCCATGCTATTGGCTGTGAAGTGTGCCGCGGCTGGAACCTCCCGCAACCCCAGAACTTCGGGTATCGAGACCTCCATCCCCCGCATGCAAGTACTTTACGAGCTGGAGTAAACTCCTGCCGGCTCTTCTTAACCTGACTAGACAGACGTCCTCTTTTCCCCCTCTACTGCGAGTGTCTTGCAAGTACTCTCTTTCCATTCTGTCAAATCTACAAACGGTCAATACAATGACTTCCGTCCCCAAGAGAAGGCTAGCAGCACTGAGTCAACAGCTTGTAGCTCCAATTCCTGACCAGGGCACATTCGAGAACATCCCCATCCTCAAAAAGGTTGCCGGCGAGTCCAACGGTCCACGTCTGCAGGGAAAAGTCGTTATTGTAACAGGTATATCTGCCGGCCTATCAGTCTAGCATTCCAACCACTGACCCATTGGATAGGCACAAACTCCCCACTGGGTATTGGTCGAGCTTCAGCACACCAGTTCGCACAGAATGGTGCAAGAGCTGTGTACATATGCGACTTCAACGACCAACATCTCGAGACCCATAAGCGTGAGCTTGCGTCATTGTATCCCAGCGTCGATGTGCACACTCGGAAATTCGATGCTGCAGATGACGCTTCTGTGAAAGATGTTGTGGATGATGCTATCAAAACATACGGTAGACTTGATGTCTTCTTTGCAAATGCGGGTGTTGTTGGGAACAATAAGCTTTTCTCGCAAATCACAGCCGACGAGTTCCTATCTACACTAAGGACGAATGTTGTGAGGTAAATCACGCGCTAGAACACCCAGGCGAAGAGCAAGGCTAATACTGGTCAGCGTGCATCTTGCGGCCAAATATGGCGCGCCAGCAATGCTGATTACCTCTGAAGAAAAGAAATATCCTTCCGGAAGCATAATAGGTACCGCGTCCGTTGCAGGCATAAGATCCAATGCAGGTTCAAGTGATTATTCGGCATCGAAGGCTGGTGTTGTCTCGCTAGCCCAGACGCTTTCATATCAACTTGCTGGAACGGGCATCCGAGTCAATGCCATCTGCCCTGGTGTTATTCAAACCGGAATGACCGCCCCGATGTATGATGCAGCGAGAGCGAGGGGAACGGAGAGGAAGATTGGCCAGCTCAATCCGCTGGGAAGAGGAGCACATGCGGATGAAGTCGCAAGAGTGGCTTTATTTTTGGCCAGCGAGGAAAGTAGCTATGTCAACGGCCAAGCTTGGGCCGTCGATGGTGGTTTGAGTGCTGGACACCCGTTTGTCCCCGGGAAACTTGGCTAAACGTTCGATGATAGAATACGGCTTGATTGCATCCCTTTTCCATCCCATGCTCGTTATTTCTCCTTCCGACAACCTATAATTTCTCAAGGAGGATTACTAAGCACTTCGTCTTGGAATTTTCGCTCTTCTCGCTCTTTTCGCTCTGAATTGGGCTTTAGGAGGCTCGTGGTTTGTTTCAAGGCCGTGATTATCTTTCGAGTCCTATCACATGGATCGCACATATTTGAGTCGTCTTGCACTGTCAAGAGCGGCGTTTCCCAACTTTCAGATCATTTCGAGCTTGGGCAGCGAGGCCTCTAGTCCTTTCAATCGTTGGGTCACCATTCCACTACCTATTCAAAGTATAAAGTATGTAACGTCGCCCTGCACACCGACTTTACCCCACTCTATCACTGGATTTTCGTGTGGTCGTCAGGAAAATGCCTTGCTGCAGGTCTTTCTCGGCAGCGAGCAGTAGAGCCAAAGTACGTCCGGCCTCCTGCAGCACCAGCAGTGACATGCCTAATGGTGCGAAATTGGAAGACCGAATTTCAATTGCTCGCAGAGTCCACGAGCTTCTTCCTCAGAAGTAGAGTTGCCCCTTAAATGTGATATCCTGCTTTGCGCGCAAGGAATCTCTTTTGATTTCATAAAATGAGGTGCTATACGATGAGGTCGATGATACAGAACAGGAAGTTAGCTATAATATGTACTGAAGTCTCTGGTGACAAGCTACACCTGTTAACTCTTGGCAAGGTAACACAGTAAGCATTACATCGTGGCTCGACACTCCACGTCGGAAGCTGATTTGATTACAGGACCAATCAAGCTCTAACTTTCGTATCAAAAGACTTCTATAAACTCAAGTCGATCAAGTACCAGTCTTCCCCGCCTTCTAATGCACGCCCCTCAAACAAGAGACGCATACTCAGTTGCCCGATCTAGTCTACAACCTACATCCGTACCTGCATTCGATCGACACTACATGGATATATGGGGTACAGTAGGCAATATAGGCAGTATCTAGGAATAGCTTTTTTCTCCTTCATTTTGCGCTGAACAAGAGACATTTTGCTGAACACCAGACCTTATACCACGTTTCTGTGGCTCTAGACGTGTTATTTCTCAACTTTGCAATGCATATGGCATACTTTGCACTAGTGAAGTTCTCACGCGAAACTCTAGACAAAATCATCAAGAGGGCATTCGATCAGCCGGTTTTCTCAGTGGACTTCAACGGACAAGAATTGAATGCTGCAATGGCCGAGATCTTGTTGCACCAGGTGGACAACATATGTGGTGGTCACATTTCTTACCTTTAAAGGGTCCTAGCATTTTTCATGCATGACTGAAAGTGAAAGTGGAGTCAGCACTTCTTGTTTTAGAAGGAGTCCCTGAATCGCTCTTGCCAAGTGAATAATTTAGGTGAATCTCGCCATAAAAGGTTTTCCACTTCTATCCCACAAGAACAATCACAAAACATTACAATACACTCTTACATCTTCTTACATCTTCTTACATCTTCAACTATACCTTTGATAATATCAGATTACCATAATCCCAATTCATCTTCCAATATGGCTTCCAGTATTACTTCTACCCTTCTCATCCTCACCTTCATCGGTATCGTTCTCGCAAATCCCCTCACCCTCAGCTGCCACGATGACAATTGCTTTCGAGCCGTTGCCGGTACTCGTCGAGGACCTGGTCAAGTTTCCACTGCAAGCAGCGACTGCTCCAGCTTCCTCCAAACTATCACCACCCCACCCGCTACCACCGTAACCGTCACCACAACCACAACTAAGCCCCCTTCAGGCGCTCCCAACGGCAAGCGTGAAGCCTTGAAAACCATTCCCGCATACGCCAGTCCATGTCCCGGTGCAGCCGACTACTCAAGCGCTTGCTCTTGCCTTGGCATCACCTCAGCAATCATCACGGCCCCAACTCCCGTAAGTGCTCACTCTCCCCTCTTCTCCACACACTAACCAAAAAAAAAGACAATCACCTCAACCGTCACCGTCACCGCTACAGCTTCGCCAACCAACAGCCCCTGCCAAGGACACACCTGTTCCCAAGGCATAACAACCTGCAACAAGGACGAAACCTGCTACTGCTTCGTCGGCACCAACTCAACCAGTATCTGCGCTGCGAATGTTCTTTGCGAGGCGTTGCCAGCTTGTGCGCTGGATTCTGACTGCGCGGCCGGTAGTGTGTGTGCGCTGGAGACTTGCTGTCCTAGTCATTTGGGAGGTGTTTGCTTCAGTCCGCTTTGTGACAATCCGGCCATGAGATTGATGCATATGGCGACGATTGGGAGGGCGGACACGGCAGCTTATAGGTTGGAATGAGGGGTTTGGGATGAGGGGTTGGAATAAGGTGAATGGGGGTGCGACAAATGGGAAATGACATATGAGTTGATGACGACTTGCTTTTTATTTTCATTAGGAGTTTATAGGGAAAATGCTTTGGGGGTTCGGAAGGGATATGAGTGCAAAATCAATGGAAATCTTTGAGATTTAATTCTACATATACTGGAAGTTTCGAAATCCATATCGTCTTACATGATTTTAGAACGAGCCTCCCTTATCACTTATAGTTTTCTTCCAAAAGTGGCATCTACCCGTATCAACGACTCATTTTCCACCCGTCCCTTGATCACTTATCAGTCAAATCATATATAAATATCTTCACCATTTATCTCTAATCTCGAGAACACGCAATCAGAAGGCAAAGAGCCAACGGCCCAATCACTTCCGAAACCCCTCCATTTTACAATCTTTATTCTTCGAGAACGTAGTACGTAACGAATCAAAAACATTAGCTAGCACGCCTTGCCCGAGCCTCTTAAAAGAAGCACTCACATGTCTTCACTTGTAAAAGTAAGTTAGTAATGTGTGATGAGGGATTGCTGTGGGTTTGGATATGGGTTGTTTCTACTTCTGTTTAGGCAGAATGAGCTGGAGCTGAGCGATTAGGGGTTATTGAGCTGCTTGGCGAGGAAGCGATGGAGTGTTAGAGCTGACGGGGTCTTTTCTTAGTCTCGTTTTAGTATCAAAGACTTGCATCTATAGTAAGGTTTATATACCTTGATTTATTTCTCAAGTTAGAGGCCCTTGTGAAATGAAAGGGAGAGGAACCATGCGATATTACCATGTTGCTTGCTAAAATTAAATGGAGCATGTTATGTATAGAATGAAGTTTGGTTTTCTGAAGTATGCGTGGAGAGCCTAGACTAGAGTGTATATATATAAGCCAACCTGACGGCTTCTTTGATTATTTCAACCTCGGCTACATAAGAATATAGCATGCCCAATATGTGGCCACGCCTGGACCTGGAGGAAGAGAGACGTGGCCGCGACATCTCTAAACTAAAAGCTTTATTAAAAGTTAAAGGCGTTGAATTGGATCTACTCCGGTGATGGCCAATTATGCGTCCTCAATGAGATGGGCCAGGCAGAGCAGGCCTTTAAGCAGTCCGCTTTGCGTCTATCTGACCGCGCGAATAACGAGACTCGGTACAAAGACGGAGACTTTCCAAATCTTTCGAGAGACACCAGCCAGACGAATAACGAGACTCGGTACAAAGACGGAGACTTTCCAAATCTTTCGAGAGACACCAGCCAGACGAATACACTACCGGGGGCTGCTTTAAAACGACAGCAGATGAGTTTTCAAAAGGACATAGATTTAACAGCAAACTCATGCGATGGATATCGTTTATGTAGAGTGGTGTGGGATAAATGTTTATGTGAATCTACAAACCCCCGCTTCCGTGTTGTGGAAAGGGAGTGCGCTGTGTGCTGAGGGGGAGGGAGGGTATGTGTTCTGTGAGCTCTTTTCTTATTCGAGCTAAGTCTCTAACTTCCAAGAAACAGCGTGAAGTTTATAGGGGGCCGAATTCTTCGGCAACAAGAGAAAGAAGGGAAAGTGACGGGGGGTAATAGATAACATTTTCCTCGGACAGCTTTACAGGTGAATCGAAAAAGCACAACCAAGACTGAGATCTGCTTTACAACCCACCATACTTTGGTGTGGAGGTAGGTTTGGTTTAATCTACTTCGAAGGGGTATCTGCGAGGATCTTCTGCTTGTTTGTTAAGTGGTTTGGGATAACTGAATATTTGGACAGAACAGTGGGAATATTCATCGGATGTATATGACAACAATCGTATTTTCGAACGTATTTAGACTTGATAGCAACTTAGAAGAAGACGGAACATTCATCCTGCTGAGTTGATTGCAATACCACGAGTTGAGGATCGTGGGTATTTCCCAGCGTTGTGGTATGCTGAACGGCATAGAAAACTTCTAAACTAGATAGCAAAAGCAGCATTTATTCTGTATCATTTTCAGTCTCTTAACTTTAGTTAAACCTGTTCTGTGATGCTTTGGAGTGGTTTTAAATACGTAATTTGTGGGTTATATTTGCTGGCTGCTGATGCTCCCTCCTGGTGAGAGGTGAATGCGTTTAAAATCCTAGAAATGCTTCCTCTTTTAGGTCTTACAATAGGATTATAAAAGTAAAAGCTGTTGATGATTGAATAGACTACATTCCAAAACTCGCACGACCCAGCACACCTGTTCAAAAGAGACGCCTCCATGAAAATCAGAGTGTGCATAAAACAAAGTATGAATTCCACTAGACATTCTCCCAACGAGGTTTGGCAGAGGATGGATTTTTGAAAGATTTAGACGCGGCGGATGAAGATTTGACTGAATGACCGTTCTTCTTGACAGCAAGCTTACAATCAAACGTGGATTGATTTAGAAGAAAACAAGTCTTGAGACAGCTGACTGTGGCATTATTTTCCTGCCTCCAGATACAATTTGTCGTATAATTCATTTTCTATCGCGAATAGGGAGACCTGTAGGCGGGAAAGACGAAATGGACAGTGGAAAGTTGCGTCGTCTTAGTATCCTGTGATGGAGCATGTTGGAATTAGTAGCTATGCTATTAGCTAAATACCTTTCTTGTATGTTTAATAAAGTGAAGCTGTGATGTGATATTAGTTGAGATCACGAATAGCGTAATTCTGCCACCAAAAGAATTGTGGAAAACTTCATCTTCTAATCTATAGACTTGCGGCTATATCAGTTTTCTTTAGTTCAAAAGTAATTCTACCTATAAGAATCTACTACTCCTCTGATATATTTAGAGTCGCCTTTGTTTAGTAAGCTGTAAAAATAATCAAACTGCTTACTCGGGTCACCAGTGGGTCAAAGATTCAGAAGTACAAAGAAGGGAAAATAGCCAAAAAATAAAAAAATTATAGTGTTCAAATTGAGGTTAGCCCCAACTCGCAGAAGTTTGCGGCTTCTATAAAGAATATTAATTTCTGATCTGATAAACGAGCTTATGGTAGAACATACCTGTGGATCGAACACAGTGCCTCCAGATTACAATAGCTGAAGTGGACTTCAGTCTGGCGCTCTCCCAAGTGCTATTTAGTTATTAGTTGAAACTCTTGGAAGACAAAGAGGGAGACTAACAGCTAAAGCCGCTGATAAATTGTTGCAGATTTCTGCTTATTGGAATTTATACTAATATTAACGGTCGTGGAATTTGTTTTAAAGGGTGGGATGGTGGGGCCCAAGCCCATTCACTCGCTTTGTCCCCCTAATCGTCAGCGCTCTCTAAGCGAGGCCTTCTTCGTCGCGAGCCTAATCCGCATACGATATTCCGGAGTAATGAAACTGCATTTTCTGGAAATATTTCCACATTATAGGAGCGTTAACCTAAAGGTAGAGGTGGTAGGTTATAGTTATATATCACCAAATGAGCTAAACGGGCAGAACCCAATGGTGATCCTGCGCTCGAGGTCACGTGTGGTGGTTCCACGTGTATTCACTCCGTACCAAAGTAGAGCATACGTGAATAAGCATAGTATAAAAGCAACTAGAGCATCGCTCTTTCCCTTCCTCCCTAAAACAGGAGTATTATACCGGAATGCCTCATGTCCTCTGTGGTCGCTTAACCATGCTCGGTGAATATCCTAAACCTCTTCTCTTCCTCCTCGCAGGGACGTGAAACTAAGGTATAATTCAATTTAATAATCTTGGTTATTCCGTCGCGTTATTTGAACGCTTAACGGAATGTGAATTCGAATAAATCGTTTTGGAGGTTCAGGAACCCAAAGATCTAGGACTGGTACCGGCGCAGACATTCCTTTCTTGGCCTTTCAGCAAATATATTGAATGAATTTTATAGGTACTTAGGGTCGAAAGAAAACCAAAGTAGGCTACGGAAGATTTCAGGAGTGAGTAAAAGGAGTGAACTTGTAGAGAACTAAACCGCTGAGGTTTGTTGGTCTCAAGTTGTTGAAGGCCGAGCGAGTAAATTTGATTAACCATATGGAAGAAATGACTTCCAGGTGAAGTGAGTATTTATTCATCAATCTATTCATCAGTTATACATTCATACATCCCCGCGCCGGTACGTTCCTTCCTTCCCTCCCATTTTCAGACCCGCCTCGCAATATGCCTCGACTTGGCTTTTGATATCCGTATACTCCTCGTCACATCTTCATCCATATATCCATGGCCGTGGGGTCCGTTATGCTTCGTATAATTCGACATCCCCTTTAAAACGCCAGTCCTTCCAAGACAGCTTGTGGAGATAATCATCATCGCTCTAGTATCATATCCTGCTCGCTCTGCATTCAAGTTCCCGGATGAGGTTTGGCATGAAGACTGCCCCCAGTCAACGCCCTCAGGCGTCCCTTGAACTTCCTGACTACGCCCTCCGCATCAACATCCCCTTTCGGCTGCTCATCCATGCTGCTCCTCCCAAAGTTGATGCTCCTTCTGCCTTCCTTCTCTTTGGGCATTGAGAACTCGCTGGTTGGACTCCTGCTGGGTGAAGAGGATGCGAGAGATTCAATGGAGGAGTGGGAGTTGCGGTGTTGGTGTTTGTGTCTTTCCATGGCGTCTTCCATGGCGAGGATGGTCTGGAGGTGCTCGATTGAGGTGGGTGTTCGTTGGAGGAGATCGGGACCAGCGAGGGCAGAGCCTTCCACGAATTTAGAAGAGCGCTTAGGGCTTTGGGTTGGTGATGACGAGGAAGTTGGAGAGGACATTATGTAGTATTAGGGAAGGTATAGTTGATGAAGTCGTGATTAATGAGTTATTGATGTTGTGAAGTAGTTGCTTGGGTTTGGGTAGGTACACTCCCCAGTTGTTTACCTACTGATATAGAGGGGAAAGGGAAGTAGATAAAGAAGGATAACTACGCCCGTAGAGAGAGGAACGGTGCATCCGAAGCTCTACACTAAATAACTGATAGGTGTTGTGGCACAACTTGGGCAAGTGGAGCTCTTCGTCCTCTTATGACGAGTCTTTCACCCCTCCTCACAACGCCCTGTTCAGTGGCTGTAGGGTCCTCGCTTCATGCCGCACACCCCCTGTCATGCGCCTCAAACACCTCATCCTGCGACGCATGCGCTGAAAATCTTTGCTATATTTCGTAAAAACGAGTTGGTGGGATCAGGTGGGAAGAAAGCTTGAAACTGGACAGCAGCGGCAGATCCGGGGGGATGGTGCTGGGTAAGTTAGATATGATAAGGCTGGATATGAAGGTTTTTACTACAGGTGTGCCGTCTTCGATCAGCGTTACCGACTCGCCAGGTACGCAGATCAGATCAGATCATCGAAGGAAACTCGATCAGTACAAGATCCTGCATCCAGACTTCTTTCCTTCTCTTTTAGGGCATGTGTAACGAAGTCGGGCTGAGCTCGAGGTGTTTCGTCGTCGCACCGTCGTACTCTACAAGCCAGGAACGTTCACGGCGTCAGTGGCTTTGGCCCTGAACTTACAGTACGGAGTACTCGTACCCTGCGCCTGCCCTGCATTTGGTCCTCCGGCTTTCGGGACTTCGGCGCCTACTCGCCATGGCCGAAAATCTATATTCGCTTCGGCCTTGCCGCTTGAACTGTTAAAAGATTTGAAAGCATTTTGTGCCCTACATCTAAAAAGTATGACTCGGTACCTAGCAGGTAGCCTAAAGGTTCTAGGCCTGTTACTCTGAAGCTCTTGATTCCCAAAGAAGCGCATGTCAAGTTCCCATCGGAAAATATGCACGCTGCCGGTATTTTTGTATCTCAATCAGATTGTTCCCGGCACCCGTATTTTCAGTTGGCCGCAAGTCACGATCGTGAACATAAGTTTATGATG
The DNA here is from genome assembly GCA_007825325.1 of Lachnellula cervina. NCBI lineage: Eukaryota > Fungi > Ascomycota > Leotiomycetes > Helotiales > Lachnaceae > Lachnellula > Lachnellula cervina. Next base: position 39,336 of record QGMG01000054.1, on the reverse strand, counting down.
TCTACTGGCAAACATATTTTTTCGTATGTGTAGAGGCCCCGAAGTTCCCGGCCCGCCTCTCGCTTTTCATATGGCGGGCGGCTTTGCGTGTGGAATCGCCAGACGAGCTACAAGTGTTACATACCGTATGAGAAGCAGCTGTGCGACAGTAGGAAACATTACCGTTGAGACTTGCTCAGGAAAGGCCTTAGGACGAGGTAATTATCGTGTCCATCATGTCAGACTGTCGACGAAAGCCTTCGCTCGAAAGATGCCCCGTATTACTGGTAGAGTACGGAGTAGGCACCGAGGGAAGAGTCAAGTGACATATATCTTCGATCCAGGCAGAAGAAACCGATGTAGTCTCGGGTGCTTGCCTACAAACGTTACGAATGTGGGCAAATTCGTTGCTTTTACAAGACCTTGTCGTCATGTGTTCTGTTTGACTTGCGCGTCTTTGAAGTACAGGTATCACGGGGGCATCAGTAGCTCGACTGTTAAAAAATACTGCTTGATATTTTGTGCATCATATCGCAAGCACAAATCCAGCGTATACAAACCATTTCATTTTGTTCCCAAAACCCAAAACTGAAGCCGTCGGTTGTCTAGATCGAAGGCAACCACTCACCAGACTTTTGCACTCAATAATCCCTTTTCCATGTACCACCTAAATACCATTTCACGTCATGTTCAATGATGAGTGTCAGCAGCAATAATGTGCTCGCTCTTCTTTGGATCGATACCAAATGCAAGCCAAGCAAAGATTCCTCCGTCCACAGACTGGCTCAGATGCGAATATTCGACGACTGGGTCTCCCACCGCAGCTTCTTGCATGAAGATGCCATCTTGCGCATTTTTTGTTAGAGGCTGCTTATTGGCTTGGTAGATGGGGTCGCGTTCGATACTGTCTGCGAGGGATTGGTCGAAGAATATTTGGCCAATCTATAAAAGTTAAAAATTCCTTCTCTTAAATACATTTAGGAGTGATGGCAAGCTCAGGAGCATTACTTTACTTACATGCGCGACATTTGAGCCCTGGAAAGTGTTGTTGTTTGACCAAATCCTATACCGTACGATGTCAGTGCGTGCTATAAATGCAGATCTTGGGGTTCTTGCACTCCATTAAGATGTGTCGCAACATGAATATGCTGCGTTCTGCTCGTATAATGACCCGGGAAGAAAGTAGTAAACTTCGCTATGCCCTCATTGCTAGTCATCTGGAGTCCACGACCAAATGTCGTCTCCTTGTTTCTCGGATCGCCGTTTCCATTGCCAGGGTTCACGATACCGGAGTATACTATAAAAATTCAGTGTCACTTCTCGAGGAATAATCAGGAGACACACATACCACCAGTAGCATTCGCAGCCCACACGTCAACCATGACGTTTGGGAGCGGCTTGCAGGTCGAGACATCGATGACTTGGATGTCAAGGATAAGATCAATGCCCTTCTGTGTTTCCTTCTCGCGCAAATCAGAGCGGATGAGCTCACCAGCAACGTAGTAAGGTCCTTCAGTCGTCTCAGGAACAAGGATACAGGACTTGTTGCCAGCGAAGATGGTCGACAGTGGGGTCTCGGGGTCATAAACAACAGGCGATAGGTGATTTGTCTTCAAGACCGATGGTCCATCTCGGGCCTTGATCACGACGGGATCTGGAAGTGTTAGAAAAAGACGGCTATTAGGTGAAGGGTGCGACTTACTAGTGGGAAGACCTCTCTTCTCTCTCTCGCTCCTCAGAATCTCGGCACGGCGCGCAATAGTCTGCTTCTCGAAACCACGAGCCTTTAGAAGGCCGGCACAGTGGCTGATATCTCGTGGGGTATTTTGCAGACCTAGAGCACGAGCGTGTATCTCTTCCTGGATATCATGGCCAGGATGGGCTTGTACAGCCACCAGGTTGGCAAAGCACAAGCTTGCAAAGGTAAGGAACTTCATATTGTTATTAGTGTTGATGTATTTGCAGTATCGTTGTCTTGGTTGCACATTGGCTTTGGAAATCTAGCCGGTTAGAAGTTTTCCTTTCTTGATCGGAGTTCTGGTTCTGTTCATGGCCCAAAGATCCAGAGCGTTATATAGGTGTAAGTTACCTGTAGTATTCACACGAACTAATCTGGTGAATGGTAAATATCAAGTTGCAATAGAATTGGGATATGGCGGTTTTCCATCATCCGGATACGTTAGTGATGCAATTCTAGCAAATCAGAACGATTGAATTTATAATTCCACCCCGATTCCTTACTGCCAGTACAAAAGACACAAAGAGTCGAATGTAACTTTGGAACAGTGAATCCTTGGGAGAGTGCACATGTCTTGGATGGAGTGGATAGGATAGAAGACTTCTTTATGCATGGAATTACTCAAGTCAGAATGCTGAATTTCTTGTAAAGGGTGGGTAGCTTTGACAGGAGACGTCTAAAATACCTACCGGTACCGTACTCCATTCATATCATGAAGGAATAGATTACTTTGCGATAAATGTGAGATGGGGAAGGCTGAAAGATAATTAGACATCATATCAACTGTCACTAGTTGATCTTAAGGGTGAAAATTACCGGTAGGGCTTATTCAACAAGACGGAGAATACGAAATAGAAGAAACGAATTAAAATTAAAGCAATAATAGGAAACATTGAAGATTGGATTCGGCTCTCTTGTGAATTTGACGTCGAAGTGAAATACCCCTGTTATTGATCTTAGATATTCGGAGCCTACCTAGGTAGACATGCGCCTGTAAACTTATACATGCCCATATGAAAGTAGAGACAATGCAGTTGACATCTCCTGGAGAGAAAGTGAGAGCGAGGGGCTGTTGACTTTGTCAGGATTGTCGGCGAAATTCCGGCGCGATGCCACCCCTCATTTTGCCGTACAAAATATTTGACTCACCGCGGGGTCCTTGACTACAACTCGCCATTATCAAAATTTGAGTTCTCTCCATATACCTGCATATACTTGGCAGGCATAAGGAGCCCTCGATAGACAATTCCACGCTCTTTCGAGCCCCCAACTCTTTCCAGAGAAGTTGAGATCCTCCCCCAACCGCCAGAATGAGCATCGACTTCCCAAAGGAAGAGGAGATTGTTCTCAAGCGGTGGAAAGAAATCAAGGCTTTCGAGACTCAGGTCAGTGGCTTATGGAAGTTGAGAGCCTGTATACCGATGAAAACTGCTAATCATTAACAGATTGAGCTCTCCGAAGGTACCGTCGCGCGACCTGTTTACATTCGACCTCGCAGCTAACAGACTCTCAGGACGACCTCGATACACCTTCTACGATGGTCCTCCCTTCGCAACTGGGCTCCCCCATTATGGCCATCTCCTCGCCTCTACCATAAAAGATATCATTCCCCGATATTGGTCCATGAAAGGTTACCATGTTGAGAGACGCTTTGGGTGGGATACCCACGGGCTTCCCATCGAGCATGAGATTGATAAGAAATTCGGAATTTCGGGCAAAGAGGCGGTTATGAAGATGGGGTTGGCGAACTACAACGCAGAATGCAGAGCTATTGTCATGAGATACTCAACCGAATGGCGCTCAACCATCGACAGACTTGGACGGTGGATCGATTTCGACAATGACTACAAGACAATGGACCCAAAGTTTATGGAGTCAGAGTGGTGGGTGTTCAAGCAGATTTTTGACAAGGGCGCAGTATACCAAGGCTATCGAGTCATGCCGTACTCCACGGCTCTCACCACCGCGCTCAGCAACTTTGAAGCGAACCAGAACTACCAAGATATTACTGATCCCGCTGTAGTTGTATCATTCCCTTTACTCGATGATCCAAATACCTGTCTTCTAGCCTGGACAACAACTCCTTGGACATTACCTTCACATCTTGGTCTGGCAGCGCATCCGGATTTTGAGTATGTCAAAATTCACGACGAGGCTTCGGGGAAGAATTTTATCCTGCTAGAGAAGCTGCTTGGAACCTTATATAAAGATCCCAAGAAAGCAAAGTTCAAGATTGTCCAAAAGATCAAGGGTAGCGAAATGCTGGGATGGAAGTATGAGCCTCTATTCGACTACTTCTACGAGGAGTTCAAGGACTACGCATTCAAAGTTCTCAACGCAACATATGTTACCGATGACAGTGGTGTTGGTATCGTACATCAAGCTCCGGCTTATGGTGAAGACGATTACAACGTTGCACTAGAGAATGGTATTATCAACGAGCACCGCGGACCGCCAAATCCTGTGACTGATACAGGTCATTTCACTGATGTAGTGCGCGACTTTGCTGGTCAGCACGTCAAAGCAGCTGATAAGGGGATCATCAAATACCTCAAAGGCACCGGAAGACTTATTGTTGACTCTCAGATTAGGCATAGCTATCCTATGTGCCCACGATCAGACACGCCTTTGATCTACCGAGCTGTGCCATCCTGGTTTATCAAAATTCCCGAGATTGTTCCCCAAATGCTGAAAAACATCGAAGGGTCTCACTGGGTGCCGTCATTTGTCAAGGAAAAGCGTTTCGCCAGCTGGATTGCCAACGCTCGTGACTGGAACGTCTCTCGTAATCGTTATTGGGGCACCCCTATCCCTTTGTGGGTCAGTGATGACTTGGAAGAAAAGGTCTGCATCGGAAGTGTCGAGGAGCTAAAGAAACTCAGTGGTTATACTGGCGAGCTGACCGACCTTCATCGCGACAAGATTGACCACATCACTATCCCAAGTAAAATGGGAAAGGGCCAATTGAAGCGCATAGAGGAGGTCTTCGACTGCTGGTTTGAATCTGGAAGCATGCCTTATGCAAGTCAACATTACCCGTTCGAGAACAAGGACAAATTTGATCAATCGTTCCCGGGAGATTTCATCGCCGAAGGTTTAGACCAGACCAGAGGATGGTTTTATACACTTCTTGTTTTGGGCACCCATTTGTTTGGAGTAGCCCCATTTAAGAACTGTGTGGTGAACGGAATTGTCCTGGCCGAAGATGGAAAGAAAATGTCGAAGCGACTGAAAAATTATCCGGACCCCGTTATTGTCATGAGCAAATATGGTTCTGATGCGCTTCGTCTGTATTTGATTAATTCGCCGGTCGTACGTGCTGAGCCTTTGAGGTTCAAGGAAGCCGGAGTTAAAGAAGTCGTTGCGAAGGTTTTGTTGCCACTGTGGAACAGCTACAAATTCTTCGAAGGGCAGGTTGCTCTGCTGAAGAAGATCGAGAATGTTGACTACTGCTTTGACCCTGCCGCGGAAGCTACGAACACCAATGTCATGGACAGATGGATTCTTGCAAGCTGTCAAAGTCTGCTCAAGTTCGTCAACGAGGAGATGGCAGGTAAGACGAAATATTTTCAGAACCATTGAGATTGCAAATACTAATCAGCTGCAGCTTATCGCCTTTATACTGTTGTTCCTAGACTTCTTGGCCTCATTGACAACACAACGAACTGGTACATTCGATTCAACCGAAAGCGTCTAAAGGGCGAACTTGGCCTTGACGATACCAAGCACGCTCTGAACACCCTTTTCGAGGTTCTCTTTACTCTTGTCAAGGGCCTCGCACCTTTCACACCTTTCATCACCGACAACATCTACCAACGCTTATTGCCACATATCCCGAAGAATCTCCAAGGAAACGATTCCCGGAGTGTTCACTTTTTAGCCTTCCCGGATGTGAGAGAAGAGCTATTTAACGTAGAGATTGAACGCCGGGTTGGTCGCATGCAGCGCGTCATTGAACTTGCTAGAGTCTCGAGAGAGCGCCGTACAGTAGGATTGAAGACACCACTGAAGACGCTAATCATCATCCACGCCGACCCAGTGTACCTAGAGGATATTCGGTCACTGGAAGGATACATTACCGAAGAACTCAATATCAGAGATCTTGTGCTTTCGTCAGATGAAGCGAAATACAATGTGCAATACAGCGTTTCAGCAGACTGGCCAGTGCTTGGAAAGAAGCTCAAGAAAGAGGTGCAAAAGGTCAAGAAGGCACTGCCTGGTTTGACTAGCGATGAGGTCCACAAGTTCGTCCTGGAGAAGACTATTGTTGTAGATGGTATCAAGCTTGGAGACGGAGATTTGGTTGTAAAGCGTGGTCTGAAGGATGATGCGGCGTCGAAGTACCTGGAGACAAACACAGACGACGATGTGCTCACTATTCTTGACGCCGAGCTGTATGCTGATCTGGCCGACGAGGGCTTGGCGCGAGAGATCATCAACCGAGTCCAGCGATTACGAAAGAAAGCCGGACTGCAACCTACCGACGATGTCAAGATGGAGTACAAGGTCCTCTCAGATCGCGATAACATTGGACTGGACAAGGCTTTCACCGAGCAAGCACAGACCATCCAAAAGGCGCTGCGGAGACCAATTGATCATCACAAGGTCACGGAAGATGGGGGGAGATCCCGGAGAAGGCAGAGGAAGGAGTCATCTTGCAGGAGGAACAGGAGATTCAGAATGCGGTGGTTTTGCTCAGGCTATTGAAGCTATGATGGACGATAAAAGGAGTTTGCTATTTTGCAGTATTCTCATGTATGTCTTTGAGACAATGATAGAAAACCTCATGAGCGATGTAGATTTGCTATCAAAAGCGATTTCGTGAAAACGATCCGTTATGGCTTCTTAGCAGCAGCCTGCAAAATTGTGAGCGAAGATAATGAGAGGTGTAAAGGGACTCTTACTACATAGCAATTCTTTAGTCGTAAGAACTCCGTGAGACATTTGTCTTTATGGACCGAATTGTAGTCCACTACTATGCACTTGCCATATGCTGAAGACTAATAAAGACGTCGTCAGCGATGTGATATGAGAGTGAGAGGCAAAATCACATACCTCGACTGAGCATTTGGCAGCAGCTTTGGCAAACTTCTCGATTGGACTTATCCGAGTCGGCATTGCGAAGGTCTGGCCGTTAACCTCTTGCTTTGGTTGATTGTCGATGAAATGAAGAGTTGTCGACACCCAAAGAAACTCACGGGATGCTTCAACCGGCTAGCGTAATATCTTAGCGCCAGGCCCAGCCAAAGGTCAAGTCGCGACGCGCTCTGAAGAACAACACTTTGCGACGTGCGAACACCAACCTGTAATGATAATAATGTATTTGCTGAACACACAACATTGCAGATACTTTGCTCATGATTGCTGTTGATCCAACCCCATTATGCGACAATTCTCGTATGAACATCTTTCAATGGTCTCGCCGAATGCCTTCCTCTAGATGCCGCCCTCAGGAACCCCTCCGCAATCCAATGAGGGACAAATTAGCACTGGGAACCAGGAGCCATATTACAGCAATGAAGGTGAGTGAAACCATACAGTGGGCTATGACTGGACCATTACTGACTGTGGAATAGATGTCGCGATCCTACATGATATTGTCGCCCTCGCGCAAGAATTGCTACCGAGACTCCCTGAGCGCGAACGACTACCCACCAACGCGTTATTTAACGCCTACTATGATATTCTACCTAGACTCGGGCTCAATGCCGACCATGATAGCCGATATGCGCGAGTTTTGTTCAAGATCGGAGGCCTGCGGGCTGAGGGGACGCTCTACGAGAGATTTGAAGAAGTCCTGGCACGAATGGGGATTGAGATCGAGTTTGCGAACGAAGACGAGGAGGAATTCAGCCCACCTGAGGACTCCCAAGACCATATTGAGAATGCGACCGTGGGAACAACGCCTCCCGAAAACGAAAAGGTTGAATCCAAAACCCACCGTAGGCGCAATTCCGAGAGCTCATTCTGGGACCAAGGAACTCCAACAGCTCCACAAAGGCGAAACTCTTTCTCATCAGCTGCCCAAGTTGCGCACCAGCCTGGTCGACCACAGTTTTTACAGGAAATCCAGCCTAGACAACCACCCACCTCTAACCCACCCCCTAATCACGAGTTCAAGGAGAATCCACAGGACAACGTTGGAGCCTGGCTAAATTCACATCAGGAGAGACCTAGGAGGAGACGGGGAGCATCCGTATCAACACATTCTAGCTTGCGGATCCACCGTCAACCACCATCTCTTGTCAGTAGACGGTATGGACATGATTTAAACCCTTCAATTCCCCCATCGGATCAGTATGAAGCCAGTGAGGACACAGCAGTTACGTCAGCTCTCGATTATGATACCGCCTCCACAGAGTCTCTCCAAGGACATCGAAACCAATCACAAGAACCTTATGACTTAATGCAGATCAAAGCGGCATTATTTTCTCGAGATCAAGTGAACTCCGTAGCCAGACGTCTGCTGCCAGTTTGGCGAGAAAAGGCTTTCCAGCTACGAGAACATCACCAAGCTCTAGATGAGAGGGCCGTGAAGCATGACACGAATGTCTTACTTTCAATCTCCCTAGCTAGCTGGCAGAAGTTATGGCTGGAACATCGCCAGGCCAGAGACAAGAAAAAGTTCTATCTGTATCTTGAATGGCGTGCCACAAAGGATAGAGACAACCACCTCATGGCCAACTGCTTGCAACGCTGGTCAGACGCCGCACAGTATCAAGTTAATCGCACAGCTTGGGCTCGACAGCATATTCTCAGGACCCGAGTCTTCAATGCCTGGGCCGAAATCACCGTCTCGACTGAATTCAAGGTTCGCAGACGAGTCCTGAACAAATTCTTTGCTGTCTGGAGACAACGATATGCCAGTGTATCTGCTAGTAACAACCACGCCTTACAGAGATACGAAGATAATTTGGTGGAGAAGACCTACTGGCGATGGATCGACAGAAGATTGGACGTTAAGGCGACAACTTGGTGGGCGGATGGAGCCAAACGCCGATCATTGTTCAATGTGGTTGCTGCTTACCACAACACCTGGGAGAAACATCGAACTGCTGATGAAGCTAGGCAGTATCGACTTGCGTGGAATGCCTGGCGGATGTGGAGGGAAAGGATGAACGAGCAAGCCAGACAAAATGAGCAAGCGACTGAAATTTATCAGACTAATATTTGCCGCAGAGCTTTCCAAAAATTACACTGGGAAGCACGTATTATCCCTGCCAGAAACGTTGTACAATCCGATGTAAAGCATCGTATGCTTCAGAAAACTTTCGACCTTTGGTTACATCGCACCCGGCAGGAGAAATACGCAGCCGAAGTGGATCGTGCGAAGATATTACGAGAAGCTGTGAATACCTGGCGCTACAAGTTACGTTCTCAGCGACTTCGTGCCATGGTCAATTCGCGGATCAAGGCTCAAGCTTTGAAAAGCATGCAGGAGGCTTACAGTCTTGTATTGGCAGAGAGGATAGATAAAGAAGCATGGCTTCGTGATATCATGCGAACTTGGAGTGAAAAAACGAGAGCTCTGAAAGAGGATAGGTTGCAGATGGAAAATATTGCTCAGTCATTCCGAACTCAGAAGTCGCAGAGGTCTATCTTAGGGCAATGGGTAGAAGAGACGCAGGTTCGAAGGGAAAAAGAAAGCACTGCTCTTACGGTTTACCAACCACGTCTTTTGCAGAAGTTTGTATCGCAGTGGTCTGAACGCCGCCATCAGCTTCAAAAGCTCGAAGACAGGTCTAGCGATGCGAAGTTCTATTTCCTGACTACGAAATCCCTCAAACGATGGAAAGCATCTGCGGAGGCGTCCAAGCGTGAGAAGCGGAAGGTAGCATACACTCAGGTGCGACGAACGCTGAAGATAAACTTGGCGACTGGTGTACTTGAGAATTGGCGCCGGCAAGCACATCATATGCTTGATCTACAACGCCAAGCAGAAACAGTTCGTCAGAATAAGGTTGTGGTTCTAGGAATGAACATATTCGACCGATGGCGTGCTCAAGTAGCGGAGCTTGCAGAGCTGGAGTTTTCATGGCGTGAGAAGCGTACGAAAAAGTATTTCTCCGTCTGGAGAGAGCGTTCAAGCGCCTACCAAGCGCTGGAAACCGAAGCAGTTCTGACATACCAGGAGAAGGAAAAGAGTCGAAGATTCAAGAAATGGGAGATGGTGGTCCTTCGACTGAATGCCCAGACAAATTATGCTTACGACATTCGGGAGAAGAACTCTAAGAGGACTTTTCGAAAGATGCTCACCTACTGGCGCCAAAAAGCCGCTCTGAAGCGGCCTCCGAAGATCCCAGAGCCGGAAGAACCTCCAGATGGGCTTGGGGTCACAGCGAGAGCAGAGACATGGTCTGAATACGGAGACGGCGCTGAAAACGACGAATTAGGAAGCGAGGCTGTACTATCAACTCCCATTCCAGGATATTTGAGTACGCCTTCTAAGAGAAGTGAAAGAGTAATGGCAGTAGCTGCAAGGTTCTCAACAACCCCGAAAGCACCTCTCTCTACCCCGTTTGAACGACAGCTGAGAGCGCAATACTCTGGGGGCAATTGCATTCCTTCAGGAAGGGGACTACGAAATCTACATTGGGCATGGGGAGAGGGTTTGACGATATTGAAGAGAAACGTCACGAATAAAGAGTTGTACGGAGTTGGTTGGTTGATATTACCTCATGGAATACAATGTGGGGAAACTAATCTGCATTTGATATGGACCAAGTACCGGCAAGCATGGCGTTCGGAGGATAGGGATTGCATTGGATACCCCTTATGCATGGGTGTAAGGCGTTCTGGTTTAGTGAATAGGGGGGCTTGTGAAATATTTGGGGTGAAGACCCTCATCATGATTCTTGAAATGACTTCAAGAAGTAAAGGATAAACCATAGTTTAAAAACGGTCAGGATAGTCCTGAGCAAGCTCTAATGAATTTTGAGTTCCAAGACAAAGAAAGTAATCAGATGTTCTATTTGTTGTCTCGGAGTTTGTGAGACTACTATACCTCGTGATGCGGCATCGGCTCCGGGACATGCAAGCGTCACTCCAGGATGCTCGAGCTTCTGACGAGGCACCGCGAAGCAACGCGAACAACATCAAAAAGCTAATGTAAATACGACAACTACCTACCTACCTACTTACCACCTACCCAACTCAAAAGCACGCCCAGGGATTACTCATCCCAGACTGTATTCTCTCTGGAAAATCTCCCTGGAATTATGAACTGCGATGCGCGCCGATAAATAGTATGCGAGCAGTGCTTCCTGGAAAGCCACGGGCCAAGCTCCAAGCTGTCTGTACGGGCTGCTGGGACAGTAGACGACTCATAGTGAGCGAAATTACTTTTTTTACTACTGTGTTCTAGGCGTCTACTAATAGTAAAGGGAATAGGCATACATTACAGGAAATGCCTTCGTGGTACTCACAGGACCGGACTCGATCCTGCAAACGATATACGACGATGATGATGCCCAGCTCGAGGCCATTGCGATTGACGAGGCGTCCGGAAAGATAGCAACGTGTGCGGGGTCGAATGTTCGGGTTTACAAACCGTATGGTCAAGGGGAAGATGCTTTGAAGGTGAGGTGATATTGTCATGTTGCGAGATACAGGGGCGTATACTGACGGGTTGTCAGTGGTCATTGCAACATAGCTTTTCTACAGAGAAATCTGCGGATGATCTAGTAACAACACTGTCTTGGGGAGTAGCGGAGGAGCTGCTGGTGGGAGGCTCATGGCTTGCTCTTTATTCAACGACGGACGAGCCTAAATGCGCATGGAAGAAAGAGCTAGCCAACCCTGTGAAATTCGCCAACTTTTCCTACGATTCTGCATACATCGCTTCGAGTGGCAAGTACGATAGGCTTGTGAAGATATGGAGGAGGTTATCCTTTGGCTCGGACGATACAAGATACGACTTCAGCTACCTCCCACATCCTGCTACTGTTACGGCCATCCACTGGCGGAGGCCCTACCATGTAGACCAGACGATCGACAATGTGCTGTATACAATCTGCGCGGACAATGTTCTGAGGATATGGGCGGCTACGGATCCTCATGGTCTGCAATTGTTGCAGCTCTGGGCGCAAATTGACTTGAAGGAGTCTATAGCGCCTCGAGACCTGGCACCGGCAGAGAACTCGGATATACGCTTCGCTTTTATGATTGATGGCCGGGACTTTATGCTTGCTACTGAGTATGCCGTCCAAGCGAGAGGGGCAAATAAGGAGGACCATGCGCTATCACATTTGATCGAGGTTGCAAACCGAAGCCCAGAAATATGTGTTGTCCTAGATGGGCAAGGGAATATGTCTGCCTGGGGACTGGAGAACGTAGGATGCAAGGCACGGCAAACGACAAACATCTTCAATGTAGCCCATGTCGATGGTTTGAATCTTGGTCTGCCGAAAAACCTAGCAGATGACTCCGGCTATATTCAGTTTTACAACTACTGTAATTCAGCGAGCGGTGGTCTTAATGTTCTGGTCCATCATTTTGATGGGAAAATTGAGGTCTTCGAGAGTAATGTGGCCGATTTATTTGATCCTTCTCCGAGACCAGACCGGTTTGTCTCTAGAGCCATGTGGACGGGTCATGCTTCTGCCATTAGGAAAATCGTTAGAAGCGTCAGTGGCCGGGCTGTCGTTACTCGGACTGATGGTAATGAAGGTATTGTATGGAAGCACAAGGACCTCAAAGGAGGAACTTCTGTTTTGCGCCAAAGCATCATCTCCGAAAAGGAGTATATTCATAGGATATGCGTTTTGAGAGAGGGTAATTTTGTCATCTACCTACACCGTGACAGAGTTGCACTCTGGGATACGAGGTCGTTCAAGGCGAGTCTGCTTGCTAGTTGCAATTTCTCTGTTGAAGGGAAGACTCTTTGCATTCTCGTACTCCCAGGGTTGAAGAAGGAAAGTTATATTGCTCATATTGCTACCATTACGTCAAAAATGAAAGGCATCGTTTGGGAAGTCCGATTGCCCCAGATGCGAGGTAGTATCTCTGAAATGAATGGCTACCATGAAGCTTCTATTTCAGAATTCTGTCGATTTGACCTTGGCGAGTCGGATGATCTATCATACGTCCTTCCAGTTGATCCTGCTGGGTCCCCTCCCATCATTTCAGGGTTCCTAGACACCTTCGCAAGAGACATTGCTATCTCATATACACATTCTGGACTGCTACGCTCGTGGACAGCAAAATTAGACCCAGTCAATAACAAATTCGATTGGTTAGAGACCTGCTCGGTTGATACAGGAATCTCCGAGCCAGCACTTGCTAGTGGCAGCTCTATACGAAAAGCTGCTCTGGTAAACTCTACCAGATCCGAGTTGACTATTTGGGACGTCCGAGGGGCTCAACTCGAATATTCTCAAGACTATGAATCCCAAGATACTATCCGGGATCTGGATTGGACGTCAACCCCAGACGATCAATCCATTCTTGCAGTGGGGTTTCAATTTAGGGTTCTCCTGCTTGCTCAGATGCGCTTTGATTATTTGAACAAAGGTCCAGCTTGGGCCGCAATACGAGAATTCAATATCCGTGATCTTACGCCTCACCCTATTGGAGATTCGACATGGCTGAGTGGTGGTAACCTCATTATTGGGGCCGGGAATCAGATTTTCGTCTACGATAAAGCAGTTGATCCTTCTGCTCCGGTGGTAACTACTCTTGGGCTTCCTCCCCACAAGGCTCCTTGGGATCTATTTGAGGTTGTTTCCAGATTGAATGGGCCTCTTCCTGTTTACCATCCACAGTTTTTGGGACAATGCACCCTCGCTGGGAAGACGGCAGTGGTACAGAAGGTATTGATTGCGTTATACAAGACCTTGAAATATTATGTCGAGGGCGAGTCGATAGACAGTCATCTGGGAATAGATTTAGAGGAGTTCTACTCATCTAGTAATGTATGTTACCATTTATCTTTTGAGGTCCTTTTACTGACCGAAACAGACGGCGTCATCTCAAAGTGTAAGCAAGATATCTAAATCGGCGTTTAGTAATTTCTCCGAAGAAGAGGAAGAAGTAGAGACTGTGACTGAAGAAGTCGCCCTTTCTATTAATGAAAAGCTCACCAAAATCGCCTTGCCGCAGCTCACAAGGCAAGAACAGATCCATCTAGCTGATATCGTCGAATGCGTGGCCATTGTTGAGAAGCAACGGCGATCCATGGACGACAATGCTGCAAGGTTTATGCTTTTCTTCCGCCAACACGCGTTACACCGTGGTCGAGCTAATGAGGTGCATTTGTCATGGAGGGAGATTAATTGGGCTTATCACAGCAACAGCCAAGATATACTGGTGGATATGGTCTCGCATCAATTCCATGGGAAAATGTTATGGGAGCATGCTCGTGAGAGTGGGATGTTCATGTGGATGACGGATTCAAACGCCCTGGTAAGCTCATTTTAAAAGTTTCTTTTGCATTTTATTGATTGCATCACCTACAGAAAGCACAGTTCGAGAACATTGCTCGAAATGAGTACACAAAAAGCGATATGAAGAATCCCGTCGACTGCACTTTGTTCTACCTTGCACTGAAGAAGAAAGCTGTGCTTCAGGGCTTATGGCGAATGGCTAGTTGGAATCGCGAGCAAGGTGCAACCATGAGACTTCTGGCAAACAATTTTCAAGATAAGAAGTGGAAGACGGCTGCTTTGAAGAATGCGTATGCGTTGCTTGGAAAGCATAGAAACGGTATGTAAAGTCAGACTTTGGTTCTGGAGCAATACTAACCTTCATTTCAGAATACGCTGCGGCCTTCTTCCTGCTAGCAGATCACCTCAAAGACGCCGTCAATGTAATTTTGAACCAACTAAAAGATCTTCAACTCGCAATCGCAGTCACCCGAGTCTACGAAGGCGAGGGAGGGCCTATTTTGAAAGAACTTCTTCAAGACAAAGTCTTGCCATTGGCAGCACAAGAAGGCAACCGCTGGTTAGCATCATGGGCATTCTGGATGCTGCACCGAAGAGATATGTCGGTGCGAGCATTGATTGTGTGTTTTCCCAGCTCTCCTACGCGAAAGAACATACTAACACGATACAGTCACCCGTTTACACCCTCCTCGAAACCCCGCAATCACCACCCGACCTTCAAGCAAAGCTCTTCCTGACTGACGACCCGGCCCTCGTAGTCCTGTACTCGCAATTGCGACAAAAGACACTGCAGACTCTTCGCGGAGCCTCAAAGGTCACGCCGAAGGTGGAATGGGCGTTTGTGTTACATAATGCGAGATTGTATGATAGGATGGGTTGTGATTTACTCGCGTTGGGTTTAGGTAAGCTGCCTCCTTCTTTTGCCCTTAACTTTCCTTTGAGTTCGAAGACTGACAGGATCTAAAGTCCGCAACTGGGAATTCCTCCTCCCAACGCCACCCTTCCAAAACCTAGAGCACCCTGACCCTCGGCAAATGCTGCGCCGTCGCTCATCACTCGTCGTCGCGGACCTACCCGTGCAGGAGATCAAACCGGGCGTCAGCGGATATAAGCATAAGCCGCCACCGACGGTATTCGAAGAACCGCAGGGGAGTGATTTATTAGATAGTTTTGGATTCTGAGGAAGGAAGGAAAGGAGGGAGGAAGCGATGGCGTTGGTGGTGCATAATGCATAGCGAGGTCGAGGTCTTCATATCTCTCTAGTTCTGTATATTTATACATACATATATATTACTTCCCACCTTACTACGTACCCTACCTTGCCATACATTACGTAGTGAACATAACGTAAATTTAAATCTAATCAAATCTACTAAGAATTGGTGGAACTCTACTCAAAACAACCCCAGCTAGTGACAGTAAAGGATGGAAGGGGAACTCTGTTCCGCCTTCCCCTCGCCGAACCTAAAAATCGCGACGTGCAACGAAATCGGCGTTGTAGCTACTTTGAAGATAGCTAGTCAGTTAGTTAGAGAAATGGAATGGGACTAGGGAATTGTCCACCTGAGTGATCCTTGATGGTATGGGTATGTGTATGGATTTGACAGGTATGTACGATATCCTTCTTAGCTCGCTTCACTCACTGTTCGTGGGGCATGTGGACGAGGACGAGGCGAGGATATGGTGCAGGCGAGCGACCAAGCGACGGCTGGACAGTACTGTAGTAAACCTACTTACAGGGGGTACTGTAGGTGGGGTGGGCACGTTAAACCGCACACCTACACGCAAATAATTCGTTGCATATAAGTAGTTGCTGGGTACTTGTACGTTTTACCATATAAAATAGACGTTTTTGAGTATCTAGCCCAGGTAGGCAATTTACCTACTCACGGACCAGAAATCTATAAAAAACACCACCTTACGCTTGTAGGGGTTCGCTCCGACGTGTCCACCTTGTTACTTTAGGGCATTTATCCGGCTCCGCGCGGGCTAATCACTGACTCGTAGGGGTAAGGTATTTAAAGTTTAATGGTTGTGGAGTTTGTGCCGAGTGGGCTTGTTTGTGATTTATATTTGATTCCGAGGTAGGTTTTACGGAGATGAGAAAGGGCTTATCTCTTTGTTTTTATTTTGATGTTTGCGCGTCTTTATGAGGTGGTTGGTATATGCTGTCGTTGGCCGCAACCAGGTAATAGATACATACTAAGAACATCCAGATATAGGGGGAATATTACCTCGAGGAATTCCGAATGTGTGAATGTGTCAGTGATTGGATAATTTAATTCAACAAGTGCTTGAATGTTCACGCTTGTTCATATCCTTTGTCTTGCTCGTTATTCACAAGCACAAACCTTCTCAATCAAAATGATGCTTTGAGAGTCGGTTCTCTCATCTCTTTGTGTGTCTGTCAAACTCTCAACCGCATGCAAGCAAGGAACAAAGGCCAGCAAGCAGCGCATGGTCTGGAATTGAACATTCGCGAACATATCTACTTAGTTACAATGGCTTTGAGGATAAAATATCTGTCTGCTGTTGCGGGTAAGTGAAAAAAAAAACCATTCTCTTGTACGTAGGTGTCATAGGAAATGCGAAGATGTCCGAAGAAGACGATAAAGCCGAAGTCTATAATATATTGTCGGAGCCGTATTCTGATGAAGAGGAGAGGGAACTGTTAAAAGAGAAGGGTGAGATGGGGAAGTATGTAGAAGGTGGAGCGCCGGAATTCAACCCGTCTGTGGAACATCCTCCAATAGCACCGGTCGACGAGGTCAACGAATATCAAGGCATCTCTGACGGAATGTCGCTGGATTTTGAGATGCCAGATTCATGGCCCGACGATCAAAGATTTGGACCAAGCCCAAAGAGTTCCATAGACGGAGGACCCCTGGGTGAGGCTCACCAACGGACTATTGAAGAACTCATGCAGATGGTACAAAAGTTATTAGACGAACAAATTGCAACCAAATCAGAGAACGACTCTTTGCAGACGCGACTCAAAGATGTGATCTCTCAACATAACAAACAATTGGTACGGCGAGAAGCAGATCAAAAGAAGATATGCAGGCTCCAGATTCAAATGCGACAGGAAAAAGTCAAAGAACCCCCTCCGAAAATACCGGAAAGTCCCTTGGTATGCGACGTCCAGATGGTAGACGCTTTCGCTGCCCTCGGGAATGGTATCGATCACCCGACAATAGATAAAGCGTCCCTAGATCAACTCACTCGAGATCCGGCAAAAGGTGAGCCATCAACTCAACAGAACCTCTTGGGACTCTGGGATCCGGATATTCAGATCGTATCGATTGGCTTCGAATTACCAGAATGGGTTACCATCAGACTGACGAACACCCAGAATAAAGGTCCTCTAACAAAAATTGGATATCTGGTCCACCTGCGAGTACTCGAAGACATTACTACGAATATTAAAGATCTGACGGGCTCCTTGTCGGTCTTAGAAGCCGCGTTCGCAAACAACGAGGCCCTTTTACAGGAAGAGAAAGAGCTACACCTCGAAAGCTTGCTACGAGTGGAGGAGCTCCGCGACGAGTTAGAGAAGCGGGATGAACAAGTCGACGAGCTTCGTAAGGTTCTAGAGAAGCAGGAAAAGCAAGTCGGCGAGCTTCAAAATGACCTTCGGAAGAAGCAGGAGCAAGACGATGCAATATTAGAGAATGCTCGGGCCGAACAAGAATTCGAGGAGGAACGACAGAGCTTGATCGAGGCGCTGGAGATTTCCC
The DNA here is from genome assembly GCA_007825325.1 of Lachnellula cervina. Taxonomy (NCBI): domain Eukaryota; kingdom Fungi; phylum Ascomycota; class Leotiomycetes; order Helotiales; family Lachnaceae; genus Lachnellula; species Lachnellula cervina. Next base: position 21,499 of record QGMG01000054.1, on the reverse strand, counting down.
AACGCAACCTCATTGAAGCAAGGAAGGATGTGAACTATGATCCATCTGATCCCACCCAGGAGAAATTCGAAAATAATATACAGAAGCGAATAGAGGAGGTTAGGAATTTGAAAAACGCCATTGACGATTTGGAGAGTGCGCGGGAGAAAAATTGGCTGGATTTCGTAGGAGGATTGGATGGACTGGGCGACACTGAGCTTTCTAACATGCTGGCGCAGAGGAAAGAAGCGTCTAGAAGTCGTCAACTGGACGGTTTGAGGCAGGACTCTCTGCCAATGGTATGAGGGTTTGTCTTTCGTCTTTGTCCCTCGAAATCCGCAAGCCACGAGATGGTGGTGGAAACTTAGGTATGCTGACGGCTTTTTTCAACCTCAGCATACCTTCACATGGCATCAATCATCAGAATCGAAGAAAGTCATTCCCCGTGAGGGACTCTTGGCGAAACCCTTTGGCAGCTTGGTAATAAGTCCCATTCTCGAAAGCATTTTGCCCTTGGCTTTATTCTCGTGGCTTAAAAGTTCCTCCTCCACCGTCTCGAAAGATACATCCTACTCAACCCTACGAAACAAAGCCCATGAACAGCAAGATGTATCCAAGGTCCCCCAAGACCCTTCCCATACCCGATTCCCCCGCCAAAAACTCGACTCACAGCCCTCACCAAGGGCGCAAGGTGATACACAGCCAGTGCCCCCGCCACATTCCTACTCGTCCTATCGACCTGGCGAGTAGCAAATATCAGTGCCACCAAGCTGGATGCAAAGAGTAAAACGGCATACTGCCTGACGAGGGCGTGGGCTTGTGGTGCGGCGGAGGAGAGCTGTTCTGCGGGGTTGAGGAAGAAGTTGAGGGATGCTGGGAGCTCGATGAGGAGATGGAGCCAGAATGGAAGGGTGGACAGGATGGTTGCTGCCATTTTACTGGTGTTGGTAGCTTCGGTTATTGAGTGGGTGAGAAAGGGAAAGAATGGTTCCGGGCGGGTGAAGCTGGTGAGAATTGTCAGCTGTTTGCGAGCTTAGAGGTAATAAGACGGTGCTTATGTTAGAATGCCCACTAGCATAGAGAGAGAGAAGGTATCTTGTATGTCTTGTAAAGTGAATATTTGACGAGATACCTTAGCCTAGGTATATCTGCATTCATTTACAATTTCAGTACATGCATGCTCAACTCAAGTGAAAATGCCGGTCTCGCTCAAATAGCACCACGGTAATCAATATTCCTCATGACTAAGCAAGATTGACATAGGAATTGGCGGGTTCCTGAGTGGTACATGACGCTAAGCCGTAATAGGTGCTTGCTGGGCTGGGCGAAACCTGATCCGTCACAATGATCCCTGTTATCGGGAGATGGACCAGGATGACGATGGTCCAAGCGGCAAGGGAGAGCTTCTCTTCTTCCCCTCGCATTGATTGTCGAATTGGCAGTGAGAGATGGAGAAACATTCGCAATACTGTTGGGAAACAGTGAAAGTGTTGAAGAGTGAATACATCATCAGTAAGTAATGTATGTATGTAGCATTTCAATTCATTTTCACCAGTAATTCACTGTAACCCACCCTTAATTGGCTTGTGATATGTGATACTTGTACTGTACTGTACTGTACTATAACTGTACCTGCAGGCATTGAAATATCCATGACATCGATTGACCCCCTCTGCCCCTCCACAATCAATCAAACCTCACTCAATCAACCACACTCACATCTGGAATCTTGATCCACAGCACCACATGTGTCACAATATTCCCCAGCTTTGACATTGACACCCAAGCTATTTACCTCGGTCTGCCTGGCCAGAACCTGAGCTGTCAAGATCTACCTTACCTAGGTAGTTCCAAGTTCCAAGTACCAAGCCAAGTCCCAAGTACTTCCACACGCACTCCATCCTCAAGCAGACATCAACTTCGACCTCCACCTCAATTGAGCCCTCACCATTGACAGGAACAACTCCTCCATTACCTCGACCATGGCAATCCCTGCAGAAGCTCCAGAAGCCACTGGCAAACAATTTGGAGACATGAACCTCTCAATCACAGGAATAGGAATAGAATACCCTCTCCACCTCCTCGACGCAAAAGCATTAGACACCCTCTGCCAGCGCCACTATCCCGACTCCCCAGCGTTCGTTCTCCCCGCCCCGTGTTAGAAACCACCTCCAGCTAACCCATTTCCCTAGATTGACCAAAATCCGCATGATCAACAAATACACAGGCATTGATACCCGCTCCGCAATTGGTACCGTTGACCACCCCATGGCCAACATGTCGCGCGCCCCCACCATAACTGAACTATGCGACATCTTCCTCAAAGACGGCGTTGCGCTCGCCGTGACCGCCGCTCAAAAGGCTCTTCATGAAGCTAGTCTCTCTCCTGCAGACATAACGCACGTCGTCTCAACCACTTGTACCAATAGCGCGAACCCGGGCTTTGATCACTATGTCTGCAAGGCATTGGGTATCACACAACCGGTAGAGAAAGTGCTATTGCATGGAATTGGCTGTAGTGGTGGACTCGCGAGTTTAAGGACGGCCGCGAATTTGGCGCTGGGAAGTTCCTTTATGGGGCGCAAAGCGAGGGTGCTTGTTGTGGCCTTGGAGATTTCTAGTCTGCTGGTGAGGAGTGAGTTGGATAGTGCCGCGGAGCTGCAGGAGACGAGGATAGGAATTACGCTATTCAGTGATTGCGCGAGTGCGCTGGTGCTCAGTAATGGTATTGGAGGGGAGAGTGAGGAGGAGCCAGTATATGAGTTGCTGGGGTGGGATCATAGGATTATTCCAGATACGGAACATGATTTGGGTTTTGACGTTGATCCTTTAGGTAATCTCCCTGTTTGTCGAACCTTGGCTGCTTTTCTGACTCGCGATAGGCTGGAAAGTTGTTCTGTCTCCCCGCGTCCCAGCTCTTACCGGCTCCGTCGTCGCCCCCGCCTTCTCCTCCCTCCTCGCCTCCATCCCGTCGCTCCCCCCAGACTACGCCGCTCCCTCTGACTTCGACTGGGCTTTGCACCCCGGCGGAGCCACCATCCTCACAGGTGTCGAGCGCGCCATGTCCATAACACCCGAGCACATGCGCGCCAGCTACGATACGTATATCAAGCACGGCAACTCATCCTCCGCGACCATCATCTCGGTCATGGATCGGCTACGGCAGAAGGATATGGATGATTTGGCGCCGGGCGGAAAAGTGAAAGATTTTGTGATTGGCTGTGCATTCGGACCCGGAATAGCGAGTGAGATGTGTGTGTTGAAGAGGAACCTGAGGCACGTGAGGAGAGTGTTTGCTGGAGAAGTCACGCCGCCGCTTACAGACCCTGAACCCAGCGAAGGTAGCCGGAGCGAGGGAGAAGGAGACGAACTCGAGAAGGAGGTCGAAGGCGTTAAAAAGCAAACAGAGGAATTGAGCGCGAAGCTCGAGACGGTGTGCCCGCAAGTCCCGGAACAGAACGAGGCACTCGGACAAGCGAAATTTGAGAAGGGCAGCTTGGAGGAGGCGTTGAATGGCATTGATCTGGACTGAGCAGCAGTATGCATGGCATTTAGACATACAATACAGGCTTTATGCATGGGGTTTGGAGTTTTGTTAGGAAGAATGGAACGCGCTGGAAGCTGGGATAATACACAATATGGGGCCGGGGAAAATACGAGGAGATAGAAAGCTGGCATCGTACGATAGATGAGACGATACGAGATGAGATGACTATATGAAACAATACAATTTCAAGAAAGTAAACTATTAGGGACCTCTTGAGATGTTTCTTTGACTTGCGTCCTAAAGTAAATTCCTCAATTATTTATAGGTACTATAATATAGGTCAACTAACCTATCTCGGCATTTTCCGACAAATTCGTTTATTAGTGAAGGTTAAAAGTTGAAAGTGCAGAAAGGTATATGGTTTTTAGATCTCTTCAAAAGACAAGCTTTTATGAAGTATAGTTCTGCCCCTCGCCCACCTAAGAAACACTTCTCGAGAGAGAAAGGAAAAACGCAAAGTAAGCATTGAAGAAGATTTGAGCTTGATATCGACTGGAATCGAGCATATATATATGTGTGTGTTCTGTAAAGTCGACTCTTGCGTAGGTAGGTAGGTAGTATGGGGTATCTCGCTAGGTATCAATCAAACGTAACCTTCGTCCCCGTAAACGTCGCGCTCTGCTTCGCCTCCTTCGCAGCCTTCGCAGCCTGCCAGCTAGGATGAAGCACGCCCACATCATCTTTCCGGCCCAAACCCCGCTTCTTCCCGCCGACTTCTATAGCATTATCTCCTGTTGCTCTGGAGAATGCCGGAGGCGCTCTTGCCCTTCCCCTGCTGGACTTGGCTTCCCTCTTATCCTTCCACATTTCCGACGCCTTCGGCTGCCCGCTCTGGATGTGCTTGGCGCGCTCCCCGAATTTCTTCTCGGCGATTTTCCGCCGCTCCATTTGGCCTCGGCGGTTTTTTCTGGCGGGGGCGGGAGCGAGGTTCTCTAGGTCCGAGGCGGATTCGGAGCCTGAGTAGTAGCCACCGAGGAGGGTAGGGAGGAAAGTTGTGCCTTTTGGAGCAGCGGTAGTGGTGCGGGTTTTGGGTTTCGATTTCAGGCGTTTGGTAGAGGGTGGTTGAGGAGATGTTGTGGGCGATGGAGAGAGTGAAAGTGATAGTTGTTTGGATTGGGATGGGTGCCGTTTCGTGGGTTGTGCGCGGCTGTCGTCGTCTTCGTCTGAAGAATCAGAATCGGAGGAGCCGAGGAGAGCATCGTAGCGTGAGAGGTCTTCTGAGTCCACATCCTCCTCGTCCTCTCCTATATCATGGCCCTCCTCTCCATCGGGCTCAATGCCGCCCCGTTGTAGTCCTTCGCCCCCATCACTGTCTTCTGCTAAGACTGCTGATTCAACGCTCCTAGACTCCTTCAAGATTCCTTTCGGCATTATCTCTTTCTCTTTTTCTTCCCCCCCCTTCGCCTTCCCCAGCTCTATCGGAATCCCCATAACCAGGTATAAACCCCTCAGCGCCTCCTCTAAAGCCTCCTTCACACACTTCATATTACACATCCCACTCGTAACATTATTCAGCGCCACACGTTCCTCCTCGCCCAACCCCTCCCTCTCCTTCTTCCCCCTCAAAACCTCCTCTGGCAACAGCCCGCTCTCCACAAACCGCTTAACCTTCAGAATCCGCGCATACAGATAATTCTCCGCCACCTCGCTCAGCTCTATCCCCTTCCAGGCTGTAAGCTCCCTATCTATACGCGCCGCATCTTCTCCTTTGGACTGTGCGAGCTTCAGTCTTTTGCCCAGCTTCTGCCGCTCGAACCCTTTGGCTAGTTTGAGGGCCCGTTGTAGGATCTTTTTGCTGTGGCTGAGATGCTCGAGTACGTCGGCTTGGGGGTTCGACTGGTATGCGCGTTTCCGTTTCGGCATGCTGGGCAATTGGATTTGGGTGAAGGAAGAGTTGAAGAATTTGAGGGGGGAAAGTTCAGCCTTGCGATATTTTATTGCGGGGCATGGATGGCACGTGATGTATATCTTGGCGCTATATTTCACGCATTGATCGTCGTGACTCCTTCCTTCCTTCCACATCTTCACATTCGCTCAGTGGCCTTGAACATTTGTAGCAGTAGAGAGCTAGGTCGTGTCGCAATTACTTGTACTTACTATCTATATGCATTCCAAGTTATCATCGCGTCATTATTCACCATTATTCACCATCCTCAGCTTGCCAAGTGGCATTCTTGTTTCTCTTGGAAAACGAATGAATTTTTATTTCCCTTATGTAAATCCTCCACTAAAACTAGATACAGAAAAGAAAGTTTCCACCATGTCATCTATGTACAGCCGAAGTTGCGCGCGTATCTATCTGCAAAGTCCCTAGAATCTAAAATCCGTCGAGGTCATTATCATCTGGTCGCAAAGTAGTTCTTTGCAGGTACTGAGACTGGAAAGGTTTGAGCACTACAATTTGGCGTTCTCGCGGTTTTTGATTCCTCCGGCGGCAGCAGCTGTTGCTGTGAAAGTCGAGTTAAGAGGACCCCATTTGATGTTGGAGTAAGTGACGGAGGCACTGGCAGAATCAGCCTCGACAGTAGCCGGAACACCTGAGTCGGCTCCACAGGTTCCCCGGGTGACACCTGGGCTGCTGGCGTCCTTGGTCGCTGGGTAAGGAGCATCGAGCCAGAGCATGTCAGCGGTATGGTCATCCCAGATGGACATGACGAGCACCATTCCCTTCTTAATAGCGTCCCCAATTTGCTTGATACCACCTTTAGTGGCGAACTCGTTGGTATCTCCGAAAGCTGTCTTTTGGGCGGCACAGAAGTCGTCGGTGATGGAGTTGCCTGTAACGCCAGAAACTGTAGAGTCAGAGTTCGGAATGGTTGTGCCATCTTGGACATAGAATCTCTTGATCTCCTGCAAGTCACCGCTTGCAGTCCCGTCGGTGGAGATGAATTGGGTAACGACTGTGAATGGCTTTGATGTATCGACAGTCAAGCCCGCGCCGTAGAAGCTGGTGTCGCCCATACGGTACGAGTTGAAATCACATCCATCAGCATCGCATATGGAGGAATATCTCGCGCCGATTCCACAGTCAGTTCCACTGCATCGAGTTTGTTCGGTGACGGAGCAAGGATGACTGCCAAAACATGTTAGCGAGAACTAAAGATGTGACATGGGGAACCCCACGGAGTGTAGGCTGCTGATATTTTGTTTGCCTCCCAGATATCCATCTCGTTACAGCACGTTCCATATGTTCCGAGACCAGCGTTTGCATCATTCGACGAGGGAGTCCAGCCATCAGAGTTTGCCTATGCATCATTGTTAGCTCTCAATCGCTTCATAATGAGCATGTGGGGTCAAAACTTACCTCTCCGTTGATGAACTTGACGTCCTGGGGACATTGGGCATCACAATATCCAGTTCCGTACTTGGCACCCGCCAAATTTGTCGCATACTTAGACATTCCTCCGTCGGCATCCATTTCACTGAAGTAGAGGGCACCGTTGAGACCGCAAGGGAGATTGGACACATCAACATCGAAGGCGAACTCCTGGTTCATGAGCGACAATATTTGGTATTCGGTTTCACTTCCTGCGGCCATGAGGTATGTTCTGGAACCGACATTGGTGTTCGTGCCCTTTGTGACGAAGCTGAGCTTCAACGAGTTCCCGCTTGTGGTTATCCCATATGTCCCCGAGTAGTCGGCTCCATCCAAAGCACAGTTGGCCGCACAAGTTACGCCATCAGGGCAGACAGTCGCGTTCCAAGTGTTGCCAGTGTAGCAGTTGGTATATCCAACCTTGTTGTGAAGCCATCTCCAGTTCGCATCAATGACAATGGCCGCTGAAGAGGTTGTACATCCAGTGGCGGTACATTGGCTGACCTCAAGAGGTGGGTGAGTCTCAGTTGTCAAAGTACCTGCCAGCTGAGCGCGGACGGAAACCAGGAGGGCAGAGAAGGTGAGGGCGGCGGAAATCATAGTGAAGGACTATTGATACTGTTTTGGGTGATGATGATACCATTGAGAGGAATTACTCTGCTCTTATATGTGTTCTAGTCAGAATTCGCCTCCTCAAATTTCTTTACTCCTCCACATGTCAAGCGCCATTGGAAGATGAGGTATGGGAATGCGGGGAGGCAACCGGCGGAGTGAAAGCAGCCGGAATAGATCAAGCCCCACAGGTTGTGACTCCGTTGAGGCGCTTCTCCTCCAAAATCCCCATCTCTAATATTCTCCCCAGACTCAAGCTATGGAAAATATCGTGGAGATCGGATGCGGAGGCAATGGACCCGTGGAACGGGGAAACATAGGAACGAGATAGTAAGCGACCATCATTCTCAACCAACCATAACTTAGAACGTTTCAAGTTAACTGACATGTGGTCTACCACCTTTTTCACATATCCTGGATTTCGCCCCAACTCCTTATCATGCTGCCATTAGGCTGTAGAGAAAGACGAGCGACTGGAAAGTGACAAGTACCTCGTGTACCTTATACGATCATGTACTGTCTGAAGCTTCTATATCCCCTGCTTCGAATACCTGGATCTTTTTGATCAGCCGAGAAAAATTGTTCCGATCCAATATACTCGAATCCGATTAAAGAGAGGCATTATAAGACATTTGCGATATGAAGAGGTACTTTAAAATGATAGAAGATATGAAGTACCATGTAAGAGACCTGGTGGTCACCAGGACATGCGCCAAGTATAGACCCTGCAAGGTTTGTCGGATGCGGGGAAACCTTACTCCATCTGCCGGACGGTGGGTAAAGTTTTCTTTTAAAACAACATTCGGCTAAATCCTCTTGTGAAAGGGGGACTGTTTGGAGCAGATGATTGGTTGCTATTACCCTCCCCAGGAAAAACAAAGTTCCCGTACTCCTTTTTCTCTCTGTAACTGCGACAAGGTCATTACATTGTGCGGTATTTTTGAAGTCTTATCATGGTACACTTTCATGCACTCTGAATTCCAATTTCTATTTGGAAAAAAACATGCTTTCTTCTCCACACCTGCCCTAATTTATAATATTGAAAACTCTTCTTCCACTTGTGCGGCAGGCATCCCGAGTTTCCGTAGCCTAGAGATTTAGAAGTATGCTTTACTATTGCCTCGGATCGGAGCAACAAGGTAGCGTCTAAGTAGGATGCCATGCATTCATATACATCTATTTAACGTCCACAGGCGGTTCTTCGGTGAACATCTCGGTCTTGTATCACTATCCTATTTACCGATTCTATCATTGGAACTGACCAGTGTTCGGCGGCAATAACTAGGATTGATATTGGAGGCTTTACTCCAAGCTCGGCAGGACCCGGTTGAAGGAATGCTTGCGATAGGATCGGCTTGAGTAGGGCCAAATATGGCAAAACCCGAGATGTACGTCTTTACTGATGGTGACTTCCTAGCTTTCGATATGAACAAGTAGGTGGGGGAGGGGAGTGCAACTCGTCTGATCACAACACTGCCACTCAGACTTGTCTCCGCTGTACTTCATAGGAAAGAGCTATAGAAGCTTATAGTATTCTTTCATTTATTCTTTGCAAGCTGCAGCTAGTCGCTACCTAACTCAGAAGTCGCCCCAAGGACTTGGAAAATCTTTTCCCCTTTCAAAGTTTTCCTTTTACGAGCTATAGTGACTTGGCTTTATAGTTGCATTGACCTGTAAAGCCGAAATAGTATGGGCCATCAGGGTTATTGAATTCGGTTCCGTGTCGGGTAGATTTTGAAAATTTGAAATGCTGTCAACCTCCAAACATGTACTTCGTACAGATGCTATCGATCAAGTCAGCACTTACGGAATCTAAGTTTTGTCCCTTTCCCCCAAACCAGAGTCTCATCAAAAACAATTAGTGTTGATACAGATTATGCCACGATCTTTTATTCCAATCACTGAGGACACACCATCGGAGAGATTGTAATCAAATTGAGTAACCAGCTCTCAACCTCTATGACGACAACCCTTAATTTAGGGTTGGACCCTGGATCCATTTTGGGTGTGACCCGGCCAACTTTCCCGGAGGCTGAAAGAGAAACGTGGCGAAATAGTTCATCCTATCTTTCTTTCTTTCATATCTCATGGGTGGGCACTCCCCGTATTTAACCATAAGGGCGAGGCAACGCTGAGGCTCGATCGAGATCCTGGACTCACGTACCAGCCGGTTCATCTTTGGTACTCGAAATTAGGTAGCCTGGGGTAGGTGCAAGAATCCTTTTATCGTTCTGCAAGGGCTTGGACTTGATTTTGGTTGCGATTTTGACGGAATGGGAGTCTAAGTAAGTCTGAGTTCGCTCTTTTTATCCCTCCTTGTCTGCCTTACTCTTCTCTCTCTTTGTAACTACTACGGAGTAACTAATGTTTAAATTGCTTTCATCAGCCTCCCACTTTTTTACCTCATAGCTAGTAGACTATTCTTTAAGCCTTTAATAGAGATTAGCCTTACTACTCTACCGCTTTCTTATCTCCTATAGTGTTTTACGGCCGTCTCTATAAAGGAAGAAAGAAGACTTGGGGTAGACAGAAGAAGTAGCACTAATTTATAATGCGCTAGCCGGCGTGGGACATTAAAAGTTAAATATAGTAAGTGCTACTTCTAATACGGTAATAGCGACTGACTTAATGGCCAGTCTGCCCCGGGGGCCCCATTAGTACGGCGCATATATGAATGCCAATTGATCCATCTCATCGCCATCCTGGCCCATATACCCAACAATCTGCCACCCAGTCGGAGCTGTGAAAGTGCTACAGTCGCTCGTTGCGGTTCCAGACGCAAGTGTCCGCCCAGCACTGGTGGTGGCGAGGATGTAGAAGTTCCTCGTTTCGCTGTTATACTGGCCCTGGCACAACTGGGCTGATGTCCAGTACTCGGAGCTTTCTAGGGTAAGGCTTGTATTGGTACCTCCAGTGCCACCATGCGTGAACGTTGCACCCGAAGTAAGAGTTAGCGCTACAGAGTTGAGACGAGACCCTCCTCGGAAAGTGATTACGGAAGTCTTGGGCGAGGAAGGAATGGATTCTATGTCATTGAACCAGGTCCCATGAGGACCACCCCATAATTCAGATTGAGCAAGGGAGTCACTGGTAGTCCAGGTGAAGTTGACAGTGATGGGGTTGTGATCACTTAAGATCGATCCATTGGACTGCAGGAACTTGGAAGACTCGTAGTTGAAATAAGTTCCAGTCAAAGTCAGCTGCTTGGAGCCGCGATAGAAAACCTTGTCAACTGTCTCGCAGGTGTTGATTAAAGATGGATTGTCGCAGAGGGTCAAGACGGTAGGATTGACCCCGCCGTTTTCGAGCTCAACCCACGCGTCCGTGAGGGAGTTCTGGGTTTCGAAAACAGTGATGCCGTCAAGGGCTCGAGTGTAGCGTGAATTCGTATCTCCGTAGAGGACGACAGAGTTTCCAATAGACCACGTGTCAATGTAATCTGCTACTTGCTGGAGATTGGCAGCACGAGCTGTCTCGTCAGCATCTTCGGTACTGTGATCCAGTTGTTAGCAATTCCTTTATGTAAGTCGGAAAACATACCCGGCATCTGCGTGAAGATTGTAGAAGTCAACATAAACCCCCTCTGAAAGAAGTACACGCATGAACGTGAATCCTTTTGGGGTCAAACAATCGGCTCCAGAGGCGTCCGAGCACGTTGCCCATTTCACGCGAGTAAAATCTATCCAGTCGAAGTTGGATAATGTGTTGAGTCCACTGCCAATACCAGCTGTGCCGGAAGTTGCTGTTCGGTATGGATGATCATCCGTGGCGTAGATGTCTGCATGGTATGCAAAGTCTGAAATATCAATTAGCATTAAGGCCGAATCTGTGGAAGATTTGAGCTGTACCTTCTTGGACATTGATAATATCATAATCATATTTAGCGAATAACGTTCCGATTGTCCCGGCATTTGTGGCTTTATCGCCTGGCACGGAGTTATCGTTCAAAATAGATGGTAAGCCAGCGACGTTGAAAGAAAGAATGTTGAAGTCCCCATTGGAGACAGCTGCCGCAAACGATGGAACTAGACTCGCAACCGCAAGGCTCAAAAGAAGTGATGCCATTGCAAGAGACGAAGAACCTTTTCTAGAGTCTAGCAGCTTAAGCTCAAACTCGGCAGAATTATGATAATTATACCAAGGAAGTTTTCCGGAGACTGAGATACGAAGTACAATTCAAGACCAAGAAATGTGAGTGGGTTCTCCGCAGAGGTTCCCATCTTGCTTCCAACCCTGTTCGGGCCCCGAGGGTAGCAAAGAATGTGATAAGCTAACCAAAGGGACTCTGTACCTAGGTAAATAAGTTCAGAGGCATATGCCGATGCACGCGTTTTCGGAAGGTTGAAAACGCGTGCATACATAAATTAACTTTCCGCCATTGGCATTCGGTGATGTTTCTGGAAGAAGATGAAAGTCACGGAAAAGATTCCTTGAAAAGACATCTTCCGGCTCGGTTAAAAGCGTCGCTAAGACTTTGAAATTACACTTGTGGACGCGACCCTACGGAGTATATGATCTACCGGTACGCGTTAATATATATTCAAGTACTCTGTGCTCTCTTCTTCCTGAATGGCTTTGCAATGCTCTGGATTCTCGAAATGGGGACGGAGACCATGTTTTCTAAGGTGGGTGACCGAAAAGCGATGTTTGTCATTCCTGCACCTCTATTTTTCGCGGTATGGCACTTCCAGAACACTTGATAATTTAAATGAAAGTAAATTTAACTTTGTCCACAGTCTTTCAATGCCACTAGTGTTTGCTATATAAATCTTCAGTTAGTTTAGTTATGTTAGAATGCAACGCAGCAAAATTATGTTAGCAGGGGTGACCTGTCCGACAGACCCGGATTTATCGTGATTTCAGTTACTTCAAAATTAAAACTTTCGAGTTGAAAGATAATACATTACTTTGAAGTATACGCCAAATCTTTTAAGGGTCAAGTGACCCCTAAGGATGGAATCAGAAGCTTATAAGCCTGCTCAGTCTGCCTAGACTTACAATGTATACAAATACAGTCATGACTACTACATATACAGTAGTATATATTGAGATTCGGTTCAGATATGATCATGCGGGACTTCTAATCATATTCCCCCGAACACTTTACGGAAACGACACGAGAAATAAATAAGTGACCTAGCAATTTGGGGCTAATGATAAAATTCTGAAACTGACGCGGAAATAATAAAAGCAAAGTTCCCAGAGCAAAATCAAAACGCCCGCTTAACCCCTTTCCCAAACTCCACAGAAGACAAAACCCAAACTCCTATTCCAAAAAGAAAATTGACCCAAAGCAGACCAAAACCACGTCTCCACTCCCCAACAGCACTAAGGTTGACAAGTAATGCTTTTGATAGTCTGAGGTGGTCCGATATTCCACAAATTGTCACAAGCCTCACAACTCTGCCATCCCTGCGTGTCCGCCAGTTGAGCAGTGTCATTCGATTCCCATGATTGCAAAGTGCATTTTTCGAAGAAATCATAACCTGAAGGGCCTGTGTTGTTCTGAATTTGCGACCAGCTGAGGTCGGAGACTTCAACGTAGCATTAGAACAGCGAAGACGCAGTAGAGAGGGGCAGAGAGGAAGGGATTGAATGACTTACAGGGTACTTGTGTTCCGTAGACATTCGTGGGATTGCCATCGATTGTGGCAGAGATGCTAAAGTTGTTGATTCCCGGTGCGCCTATGAAGGTTACATCCACATGTTCGACATCGCCGCTGCTGGATGCGTCCCTCTTCCACTCATCATCATCGTCATCATCATCATCATCATCCGAACAACAACTACAATACTCGTAGCAGTAACCGTAGTCATCGTAGTCGTCCAAGCCAAAGGATTCATAGTACTCATGGCATTCATAACAGTCGTCGCAGCTGTACCGGGGATGGATATTGGGTTGAATGTCGCGTTGCTTGTTGGGATCGCTGGGATCATCGGAGATTTCTGCATCCCCCAAATCCTGCGACAACCCGATATCGTCGGGTAACTCATCAGGCTGAATACTGGCAAGCGATTCAATTGCATTGTAGTTGGAATCTGATGGGGTAGGGATTGCGTTTGCGAGGACGAGAAAAGCTGCTACGTTGAGGAGAATGGAAAATCGCATTTTGAGAGCTGACTTCTTTGAAAGGTGGGTTAAGGAATGTATAAAAAGGATATGATTTGGTAGGCTGTGTGCTTCTTGTGGGTTTGTGTATGGGTAGATGTGAGGATGTGAGGATGTGAGCAGTGATGAGATGTACTTTTCGAGCAGGAACTCCTGACATCTTATAGATGTAAATCTGGGGGCTCATCAACACCAACACTTTTCAAATCGATAAGACTCAGTACCGGATGGCGATGAGCTGCGTGAGACGCAGTCTGCCCATGCCCGGCTCCCGTCTTCTGGGACATATCTTGGCAGTTACCCTTGGGAAAATGAGCACGAGTTGCCATGGCGAAGTATGTTGGCTGACTGCGAGGTCTAATTCCTGGCCACCTGAGCACGCCTACTTACATGCCATATGCCGTATGCCATTAGGTCTCAAAGTTTACCGCTAATGCGTTACGATCTGATTCTGGCTTTCTGAGGAGATCAGTCTCGTCGACGATAATTAATCGATAGACGACTTGGACAATCTGAACCCAAATTTGCCATTTGAAACCTGCAAAAAAGCCAAGAGAGATGTAAATGTGAAACATATCTAACTAGACACCTAGGCCTTATCTATCTAGAAGTGACTTGAATAGTATGTTGTTGACAAACCAGCAAAAAGTTTACCCACAATCTGCGCCGCACAACTAGACATTTAAGCTTACGAGTATTCTGAGCGGGAACACGCATGAAACTTATTTTAGGAAGTAATGTGGTGGGGTGCGACACCCTTTTACCCTAAGACATTGCTGGGTGTGGTTGGAGCTTCAAGCCTCCCGTTTGGTTACAACCCTGGTGCCGTTTTGAAAACCAACACCAGCACCAACAACGGGGCCGCATTAACAAAATCGGAAGGGCTGATTCAAAATAAGCGCCAACCTCTTTAGCCGCCGATCCGAGGGCTGTGGAGTGGTCTACCTCCGTAAGTAATTGTTGTGTTACACAAGAAAGCTGACTCTCAGGTAATTGGTTGGGTGGACTACTAAGTTGAACACTGCAACTTAGATTAATCCGAGTGGTCATAATCGCATATGGTCTTGTTACTATTTTAGGAACTCTATCTGACAAAATTGAGGCTTCAGAATGGCCCGGATTGAGTCAACTCCATGGACAGACCGCGGTGGAACCTGATGTTGGTCCATGCCTAGAAACATGGGATTAGGATCTACTCCCTATATTGTTACCACTGATCTGAGCTGGCAGAACCTATGGGTTCTATTTCAGGAATTTAGACATAGCAGAGCAACGGCAACTGTTGTATTGTTCGGAGGATCGCTTGAAAGTGATGGTGTTGGCTTATGGCGCCAAAAGAAGTAGAACATGCGCGTTGGACGACCCTGGTGGCAATACCACCAAATACTTACTGTTCCTAGAAGCATCTTCGATAGACGAATGTAATTGACTTTGTTTTGGGTGTCTTTTCTTCGGCTTTGGTCTACATAATTGGACTGAGGAGCAGCATAGAAAGCGATAGAGACTAGAAGTAAGCTATCACCAACGCAACCGGGGGTCCTTGTCTTGATTATCGCATCAGCACTGACCCAGTAATAAGACCTTTTCGCAGCAAGAAAGAATTTAGCAAATTATTAAGCCAAAGATACTTCTCAATTTAATGCACCGTAGTGGTTATAAGATTGTTTTTCCGCACACGGATTGAATGAGGGATATTCTGGTTAAAGATGAGAGAATTTCAGGGATTGTGGACTGGGAGAATACGGGGTAGTTTTCTGAGTATTAGGAGTCTACCAAGTGCCATTTTGGGGGGATGTTATTAAAGAGATGGTTAAAGATGGTAGACGGTGTATTTAAGAATAATTATAGAGTGGATTTGGGGATCAGGAGGCAGATTGTAGTCTAGAGCGAGATTGCCGATTTTACTCTTCGCACGCCTTTCCCAGCCTGTAAGAGTAAGAGTCTAATTAGGAAGGTACAACCTGGTGAACGGGGTATGTGTCAGGCCGTGCGACTCATACGGCGGGAAGCGCGGGGAGCCGGGCGCGGAACATCGTGCCTTAGCCAAGGCTTGTTTACATTTTATATAAGAAAGTCCCGTAGTCCCCTAAATGTTAGCCTCGTCTCGTTATACTTTATTATTTACGTTGAATTGGTTATACCAATACAAATGACCATGGATATCATCACGGCCTCCGAACCTCAGGTAGAACTCGCCGAATCCTCGGCAACACATCTCGCCGCCGAGGTCCCTCCTCGTGACAACACCGTTCCCATCGAGCCGCTCGATCTTATAGACAGCCCCAAGGTCCGCACAAAGCTGCGTTTATACGCCATCTTATCGGCGCTCTATGTACTTTACCCAGCCTAATATATAGCCAAAGACTGCATAGCTAACACAATACCTTGTAGCTCGGCCTCTTCATCGGCGCCCTCGATCAGACCATTATCGCAATATCTATTCCCACAGTATGCGCTGATCTGAACTCTGCTTCGGGCTACGTTTGGGTTGGCGGCGCCTACCTTTTGGCAAACGCCGCTTCAGGTCCAATCTGGGCGAAATGCAGCGACATTTGGGGTCGCAAGCCCATGCTCCTCATATCAGTCGGTTTATTTGCAGCCGCCAGCATACTTGCAGCGCTCAGTACCACTATGCCAATGCTGATTGCTGGACGAGCACTGCAAGGTACAGCTAGCGGTGGCATGATGCAATTGGCGATCATTACCATCTCGGACCTCTTCAGTGTGCGGAAGCGATCATTATATATGGGCTACGTGGGCTTCGTATGGGCTCTTGCTGGATCCGTTGGACCTCTGGTAGGGGGCGCCCTTACAGAGTTCAAGACTTGGCGGTGGTGCTTCTGGATTAATCTCCCTATCTCTGGATTTACTTTCGTCTCATTGCTTCTCTTCTTGGATGTGCACAACCCGCGGACAAAGCTAGGTGAAGGTATGAAGGCCGTCGACTGGATCGGGACATTGTCTATCCTGGGAGTAACCCTCTTACTTCTCCTAGGACTGGATTTCGGCGGGGCGGTATTTCCTTGGAGTAGCCCGAAAGTTATTTGTTTGATTGTATTCGGGACACTGATGATCGGCTTCTTCCTGTTCAGCCAGCAACGCCTAGCTAAATACCCCCTGATGCCGCTGGGCGTGTTTAGAAGCTGGTCGAATAATGCAATTTTTCTTGTCGTGTTTTCGCACGGCATGGTACTCATAGGCATAGAATACTATATGCCGCTCTACTTCCAAAGCGTACGGCAAGCCTCGCCTCTCCGAGCCGGTGTCTTACTATTGCCACTTATAGTAACGCAAGCCGTCGTCGAAATCTTGTCCGGAACCGTGATCAATCGCACAGGCCGCTACAGGGAGATCATATGGGCTGGTGCAACACTCATGGTGATAGGGACAGGGCTGTATATCATTTTTGGACCCGGCACATCCGTTGCGATGGTCGTCGGGTTGCAAATCTTTGGCGGTCTCGGCCCTGGGCTTCTATTCCAAGGGCCTATGATTGCTATCCAGAGCACTGTTAGCCAGGTCGATACTGCCGCAGCCATAGCGTCTTTGGGTTTTATCCGCAGCCTTGCCATGGCACTATCCATCGTCATCGGCGGCGTGGTATTCCAAAACAGTATGGATAGTCGGCAATCGTCCCTTGCTGCCGCTGGCCTCAGCGAATCTGTCCTCGGGGCCCTATCAGGTACCAACGCAGCGGCAAATGTAGGTATTCCGCGTACGATCCAAGACGATTCGCAGCGTCAAGTTGTGCTGGACGCTTTCGCTTTCAGTGTGAGGAATATGTTTATATTATACACGTGCTTGGCGGCTGTTGCTTTGGTAGCCAGTGTGTTCATCAAGCACCGAGTTCTGGACACAGAGCACACAGAGACGAAGACGGGAATTCAGAATTTGAAGAAGGCGGCAGACACTAAATGATAATGGATAAGGTAACCGGGATAGTTTAGATATGTCAACCATAAATTTCTGTCAAATCTATCATGAAACGTTTAAATAAAGCGACGAAAGGATTACTGCGTATGCGAATAAGGGGGAAAAGGGTTATACCACGTGATTCCAAGTTATATCCTAGACTTACGGAGAGATCTCTCTCATTGATATGTAAGTATTCCTCCGCTATGAATAAAAAAAGGCTGCTAGGTGATCAGGTTTCCCTAGCTCTGCAAACCGGGGCACGGCGAAAAAGCAGGATGGCTTCAAACCCTAAACTTTCCAAACAAAAACCAAAAAAAACATACAACAGCAGGTATTCGCTGGTGGTCACCCACCCAACTACTAATCTGCCGATCTGAGGCTTGTGTATGGCAGAGCGGACGGGATGCCCAATGTTCCTCAGTCTATGG
The DNA here is from genome assembly GCA_007825325.1 of Lachnellula cervina. Lineage (NCBI taxonomy): Eukaryota > Fungi > Ascomycota > Leotiomycetes > Helotiales > Lachnaceae > Lachnellula > Lachnellula cervina. The sequence continues at coordinate 3,593 of QGMG01000054.1, read as the reverse complement.
TCGTATGTATAAGACTGTTGGTTATTTTGATCTATATCGCACCTAGCAACATGGGTTTATAGGTTATTAGCATCGGCCTCGACCCAAGCCAGTTCTCACTTGTCCAGAGACACTTTAGCCTCCGATCGGCACGACGCTGGTTGATTATATCAAAAAAGGGATAGTCATAGTTTATCAAGCCTGGTTAATTAATTGATTGTATAAAGACTAATAAGCGTTACCATAGTCATGGCGGTCGTCATAACTAAAATGACATACAACTATACTGTACGCAAGTTTTTGGCTTTGCTCCTTATCTCCTCAACCTACCCAGATTCTGCAATTCACAGCGTCCTTTCATCTGCTCCCTAATACCTCACTCACTTTATCTATGGTAAGTCACGCTGTAAATGCTATAGGGGATCGGCGTGCGATCAAAAGAGATCTTCCCGTTCGACCCAATGTTCAGATATCGCCCATCCTCTTTCTGTAGGATATACTGGCTGCTCCCAACATTGGTGATATTGTAGACCTCGGCACCGGATGCGGAAACAGACAAGCTTGACTGCTGGGAAATATAGTTGTCATCCACAGCGCTGGTGATGTGAAAGGTCGTACCCTCTGGAGTAAGGGTGTGGATAACCCAGCGCTGGCTAATAGAGTCGTAGGGAGCAGCTACCCGAGTGGCTGTGAATTGCTTCTGGGTAGTTGTAGGGTTGGTAAGGGCGTAGCCGTTTGAGGCGAAGACTAGGTAGCGACCCTCGGTGAGATAGCCTCTCACACCCCTGTAACCGTCTTCAAAGACGAGCGAATTCTCTTCGGTCTGGTCGGCGTATGGGATAGCTCCAGAGTACGTCTCGCTACTACAGCTTTCGGGCCACTCGACGGAACAAAACGCATTGTACATGCCGAGAATTGCACCATCAGAGTCTGATATAGGAATATCAGGTGTGGGAATATCTGGGATGCTATAGTCGGGCTTTTGTTCATTATCTGGTTAGAGAAAATTATCATTCTACTGGAAAATACAATGACTTACATGGTCGAAATCAAAAGCGGTAATGAGGTTGGACATGTGCTCTCGTCGCCAGTCAGACAGCTGGTCAGCAGTAACGTTGTCCCGGTTGTAACCCTTTGCGGTAAGGTATTCCTCTGCGTGTTTGAATTAGTTGCTATACAGGATACAACTTCAGGGGGGTTACTTACCCAGGAACTGAAGCATCGAGGAGTGATCAGCACGTTCAGTGAAGACATGACCGCCGCGAGTAAAAGGAGAAACTATCCACAGAGGGACACGAATGCCTTGATAAGATTAGTATATGCTACTTAGTGCCAGAGACACCAGCAACATAAGCTTACCAGGTCCAGAGGGAACATAACCTAATTCCCCATCCGGGTCCTCGAACCATTCTCCCGCTGTCCCTTTAGGAGAGACTATAGGAGCGACGTGATCACCCCAACCACCGGCCTCTATCCGCTAGATATTAGTCTTCGGATTTAAATGGATAATTAAGACTATAAAGGTAGCTCAACTTGCCATCGTAAGTAATCATAAGAATAGTTTCGTTATAATGTGGGCCATTAATGACAGAGCTCACAATCTCGTTCATATACCAAGCAGCATCTTTTGGTGTTTGGGGAGGATGCTCTTGCTGATTACCTGGGGGGAAACACCAACTGACCTCGGGAAGCGTTCCAGCGGCGGCAGAAGTCTTGAAAGCATCTAGACCGTTTTCGCCATCAAAGGCAAGACCTCGCTTATACAAGCTGGAATTTACGTCCGCGTTCTGAAACGCTTCGAAATAAAATAGACCACTATTAGTGGCCCATTGATAGGAGTTTTGATAAGACCGCCAGTCGACACCAGCTTTATCGAGATACTGAGCATATGCCGGCCACTTTAGCGGAAGACAGTCCAAATTCTCAGCCGTGCAACCTGGATATTTTAACCTTTGTTTGCCTATGGTGGCCAGTTGGTAATTTACCATTTGCTTGGTTGTCATCCAAAATAACACCTCCGTCTCCAAGAGCCTGTTTGCCGCCAGGGACGTTGATCGTGCCGGACTGCATTTTTGTTAAGAATCACGAAGAGAGAATGGAACTTCGCTAATAACAATTCTTGACTAGAGCAAGAAAATGGGTAACACGAACCTGCCAGAACCATCTGTTTGGGTCAGTGTTCGAAGAAATGGCTGCCTACGTAAAATATTAGGTATATGCAAAGACCTATCGTAAATCGAACTCCATACATGATATGCATCTCCGACCGTGTATGCATCTGCTAAAGCATAATGCCATGGGAGGTCCTGACGCTTGAAATAGCCCCAGGCCTGAGGATCATCGATCAATGCCCATTTGTCCATCAAGCCCCCATTCATGGCCTGGTTGGTAGGTACCCAGTTGTTAGCACCAGCACAGAGACACATGCTTTTGTTGAAGTTCTCCTCCCCGCCAGCGTGGTTCAGCCAGTAAGGGAGAAGATATTCGGTCTCATTGGTTAAGCCAGTAACGTTCCTAGATATTTTGTTAGCTGCAATCATAAGTCGACAAGAATATAATATATTGGGCAAAGCTCTGAGATGCACCCCACACCTACTGATACCAGACAGATTTACCATTCGGATTGATCTGCACGTTAGGATCTGCAAAACCTCGAACCCCAGCCAAGGTACCAAAGTACTGCACCCGTTAGAACATGAGACCTTGCTAACAGTATGTTCTGCCAAGATATTAACACTCACATGCTGGAAGGAACGGTTTTCCATCATGAGCAGAACGACATGCTTAACATCACCGAGAGAGGCAGCATTGACGGCGCCGGCGAGCGCCAGCAGTGATACGGTGAGTTGAGACATTATCACTGGTAAACTGAATAAATCAAGGAAGGTTGAGTGAAGTTTGAATATTCCTGACAATATGAGATTGGGCATCCCGCGTTGACATGTTTATATTTAAACAAGGAGACGTACAGAAATTTCTCTCCCACGTGTTTTACTGCTCCTTCTTCTTTTGTGAGCATGGTCCAAAATCCATAGCCTAATGCACCGAGACCGAGCTACTGCAAGAATTATGAGGCCCCAGTGCAAATGACATTTCTGGACTACAAGACTGCAGATGGCGATAGCAGCCGCACGTGGTCACCATCAATGGACCGCAGTTACTATCATCAAGTTCGTCCTGACCTTTGGTTCATAGTTCTCCCTGGGAGATGAATAGCTCGAATCAAGCTTCGAGATTCGCCGCGCTTCCGCTTTTCGGCGTATTTGAACCCGCCAAAGAGTAACTTGAGGGCTAGTATGTGAACGATTTCCCCCATCCGATAATTATCTCTTCGCGCTTGACTCCTTGTTCTCTATCCTGGATGTCCAGCCTTCTTGGTTGATGTTTACCTAAGTAAACTGATGTTTCTAAACCGGTGTGCTCGGATGAGACGTCGACGTCTCAACAAGGCTTTGGACCCAGTCGGGTGGTGAGGTAGTTGTTCTCCACAATTAATGACTAGCATTTATAACGTTGTAGCAAATCGTCTATGCCAGTCACCACACGTGCGAGTGCCGCGAATCACAGTCTACTACGACACAGCCTAAATCCATGATCTCTTACAGTGGGATGTT
>QGMG01000053.1:0-68130 GCA_007825325.1 Lachnellula cervina | reverse complement strand
TATAGAATAAATATACTAAAAATTAAATAAATTAAGAGGAACTATTTTAATTAACTCGAATTATAATTAAGCTACTTAATTATAATAAAACTAATTTAATAAATGAGGTACAATTTTAGTAACCTAGTACAGCTATTTGGACAGCATATTATTAATAGTAGCACAGCTAACTACTAAAGCTAGGCTAGCCCTACCCTAAGGTGATCTCTACTCGAGTCGGGATTGTCCTCTTACTAATTATTTACAATGCTGTGAAGATGTCTTTTCAGTGGACAGATCCAGTGTTGTAAGCCTGCACGTGTACTCTGCAGAGGCCGAGTCGAGAAGTTCGGTCTTTTCTCCCGAGGATGTCTTATATTAGGATCTTTTTTTATTCTTATTGTCTAAGTGTTAAAACTCTCACAGTCTAAGAGCCAATTACCTATCCATCTACTGAATTAGAAAACAGTGTATCGCCTTTGATCATATGTCGTTGATTAGTCCCTCTGGAATGACAGTGACGCTGTACTAGGCCATTTTCTCTGGACTCTAGAGCTATATAAGGGGTTCTAGAATACTACCTGTAATTGCACTTTACCTTGACCTTCCCTTTAGCATCCCTACGAAGACTTAATACAACCGGTCTATTCATTTCTTTAACTAGAGAACAATACGAAGCACAAATAATATCAAGGGGTTAAGCGAGTCTTTCGGAATTCCACCGTTCCAAATTTCAGCCCCCCTTTCAGCATCCTAGCTTTTATGTCGAACTTTTATTTCCGATAAACATAGATAAATCGATATCTGCATTAGTATAAACTAGCTGGCTCTTCACAAATCATATTAGCAGTGACTTTTCGGCCGATATAATAAAGCTCTATCGTCCTATTTATTTCTGAGCATGGAACCATTGCCTACCGCCCCCCCACAATTCAAAGGACTCGCTCTGATAAAGAAAACAAGACTCTTATACGAAATCTGGCAACTGTCGGCCAGCGCTACAATTATATTCTCGTCACTGATCCCTAGTTGCGATAAACTCTGTACCGGGATCCGAGATATAGCACAACATGCCCATTAATCCACTACCACCAATAGTTATTCTTTGAACTGTTTCCGAAAGTCTAGAAGTTCATTGCGGAACCGATCTTATCATAGAATAAGCGCTGGAAAAGGGGCAAGCATCGATGATTTTGCAGACGTGGGGCAAGAAAGGGAAGTGTACAGGGGTGGTAGGGGGGATTAGAGTATATTCAGTATACAATGTCTGGGGGTATGGATTTAGAAAAACAACAAAGAGATGAAAATGCGCAATTTCATATTCATTATCACAATCATAATATTGCGCCATTCGCCTCATAAGTGTAGCTGGTGACCCGCAAACCAGCTCAATATACGCACGCCAATAACTACATCTCCTCCTTCCCAGCCCGCAACACCTACCAGTGTACCACACTCATCTCGCCTTCATATCCGCCCCGAAAATTCCCGCACTCCCTTTGCCCAATCCACCCACAATGATCGTGCCCCAGGCCATCGCAGCAGATTCCCAATCCTCTTCTACATCTTCATCGCCTTCCTCCAATAGATTACCCTCTACTGACTTGTACGCGGCGTCGTCCTCCTTTTCAACCACTTTCTTCGACGGTCTACCGCGGCGCCTAGGTAAAGAAGCAACAGAGCTTGCATCGTCTGTGTCTTCAACCTTCTCGCTCTTCCTTGGGCGTCCAGGACGGCGGCGGGATGAAGGGGTTGCTTCGACAACACTATGAACTGCTTAGTGACATGTGGTACTCACAAGTGTACATGTAGTAGCTAGCTTACTTTTCAATAGTGTCCACAACCTCCTGTTTCACAGTCGGCTCACTCGTACCCGCGACTGCCTTAGCTGTGCGTTTCATGAATACCACACTCGAACCAAGCATCTCCCATGCATCAAGAGCACGGATTCCAGCCCATATCCCAAGACTAAGACCGCTCATTATGACATCCCAGCCTACCGCACTCACAGCCGGGTGCTCCCCAATGGCACCGAATAATCGACCCAGGGCGGTGGAGCCGCGGTTCAGTGTCGATAATTGCTCTTCCTGGAAAGGATGAAGAAGACTATGCCTGTAGGAATATCTCTCTGGGGCGTTTGAAACGAGGGCAAGAATCGTACTCTTCAGGTAAAGCACTGCAGAAAAGACCGAAATGGTTCGGAAGAGAGTGGTGTAGGTAGAGTGAGCAGAATGCGGATGCGTGTGAATCGTTCCGAAGCTAACTGGAATAATATATGGCAGTAACAGGAATGAAAATGGTATGACTCGAGAGGCTATCGAGACCGTCATAAACGAGGGCGTGTTCGCCGCAAATGGTATGAGGAAGATACTCGTGAAGTTTGCGACGAGTAGAACGATGTATAGAGCTGGTTTTGGTAGGAATCCATCTGGCTTGGCAAACCTCTTGACAAAATGCGAGTACCTAGGGCAGATTCAGCATAGTGCAAACGTGGCTCAGAATACTTTCATCTTACCTTGTTGAAGTAGCTGGCACAGAATCTCTGGTAAGTTCCGAGACATTCTCGGGAAGAGGAACTGGGGTGAGCAAGACGGCAATGAAGAAGAGGTTCTGAGCGTAAGACAGATTGACAAGTTGTGCCAGAGCCAGGAAAGCCCAGAGATTTGATATATTCCGCCTCCTCCCCTCGACCGCGACATAAACGCTCCAAGAGACAAGGCCTAGATTGACCTGTTGGCCCCACCAGAAATGGCGATGTTTCTCTGCAACGATTTCGAGAGCATCTTGGTAGAATGGGACGTCATTGAGCCATCTGGCCAAGTGCAATCTCCCCGGATGTTCACCTCCACGCAAAGCACCTTGGTCTCCGAATACACTATAACAGTTTAGTACTAACACTGAATAGTCTAAATTTTGAAACTGACCTCTCTGGAAGCTCAACACCTCTCTGAGCGGCCCATATGCGATACGAGAGCCCACTAAAAGTTGCTGCAAAGAATCCTCCTATAGCCAGGCTAACAACAGCTAAAGCCGTGAAAGTTTGAACATGACCTCGACGCAGGGGTTCACGATGTCTAGTTGCAGAAGAAGGTGGAAGAGCAACATAAGACCGGTATATTGTTCGTGCTGCAACTACTGACAGCCAACCCAATCCGAAGAGATGCGCGGCCGAAGTTGCTAATGGAAGGTAACTGTGTATCAGGTGATTAGCAAGTCCTACAGAATGAAACCAAGTCCTAGAGACAGATACAGCAAGCTTCAAAGTAAAGTGTATATAACTCCAGATAGACAGCTACACGTGACTCCGAACTGGGGAATGTGAACCCACCTTGGTGGAGAGATAATCTCAATCGGGGCCATAGCTGTGGTCTGGTGCACTGGAATACGCGTCGGCTTTGGAAGAATTTTCAAAACATAAGTTGACATGAAACTCCACGTATTTTGACCAGATCGCGTCTGATGATGTACTTTGTTTACACGCGATGGAATGCAAGCTGGAGACAGACGCGCCCACACCATTAGTTGGCAGAAGGTCAAACATTATCACGTGCACACCTTCACGCTTCAGCCTTGCGCCAATTAAGGCAGGGATGTATTTGAGCTGTTGACACATTTCTTGAGAGATCATATCATTAAGCTCAAATCTCTGTAGAATACTACTTCTCTATGAAGGTATATCTGCACCCAGAGCTAGGGCTTCCAGTCTTCACCCTTTAGTCAGTACGGATATCCTGTGCGGGTGGTCTGTAGACCATGTATCACCTTGCTAAAGGCCTATATTTATATGCAACAAGCAAAGAAGGTCTGCCTCTCCTCTTCTGCTCTTTCACCGGGTCGTTGTACTGATACATGCGCAGAATATTCAGTCCTCCTCCTCGGCCTCGACAATGCCGGCAAAACAACCTTCCACGAACAGGTCAAATCCCTCTTCCTACCTAACAATCCTGCGCCCAAACTCAGGACCGTGCCTACGGTAGGCCAGAATGTCTCTACGATTACGCTTCCGGACATGTATCTCAAGATGTGGGATGTAGGGGGCCAGCACAGTTTGCGCAAGCTCTGGCAAAGCTACTACACCTCCTGCCACGCGATTGTCTTTGTCATCGATAGCACGGATATTGGGGATGGGAACTTGGAGCATGATAATTCTGGCCGGTTGGAGGAATGCAGATTGGTGCTTGAAGATGTGCTACAGCATTCCGAGACAGAGGGCGTACCTCTGTTGGTTCTGGCCAATAAGCAAGATAGGGAGGATTGTGTTGAGGTGGTGAGAATCAAGGAAGGGCTAGTGAAGAAGGTATTCGAAGGAGAGAAGGGCGCCTCGATCAGAGACTCTAGGGTTCTGCCTGTCAGTGCGTTGACTGGGACGGGGGTGAAGGAAGCAGTAGAATGGGTTCGGACCAGAGTGAAGTGGAATAAGGAGGGGAGACCGCCGGTTATGAGGTGACAATTGGAGATGGGATATTTCCTGAACTTATAGATTGGAGCCTGGCGTTAGGATAGATATCATGGTGTTTGGGATGATTCAGTGTAACGTGGGATACTCGGGAATTGCAATCAATTCTGATGTATCAGTCACTTGTGTGTTGCAGCCATATTCACTTCACGTTACCTTTCCCGTCAACCTAATTTCAGTATCTTGTACAAACCCCGAAGTTGCATACCCTTGACATCATCTTTTACTCTATCCTCTGTCTTTCTTAGCATAGCCGCTTCTGTTGGTTGGGCATAGTTCACTGGGCACCCGTCCAAAGTTATGCTTTGTAACTACAATATGCATAGTGGAATAACCACAATAACACCTTTCCTTTCTTCCCAGCAATCCTACCCACATCCGAGAGAACCAGGAGAATCACTTGTAACTAATTTCATTTCAACGAAAAACTTCACAAAGAAAAATAAATCCTCTCATCGCTACACACTGACAAGCTACAGCCACGCAAGAAGTAACACAAGATATACTTCTTCCCGTCCCCATAGGCAAGAACTCTTCCAGCGTTACTCTAGGTAAGCACCACTGAACAACTCACTCAACATCCCCTCCTTCTCCCAACCTCCGCACTAAATACATGCAAACTCTCAAGTCAAAATTAACAGGCCATACCACCAAGAAATCGTCCCATCCTATTCCATCCTCTCTTTCCCTCCCCTCCCTCCCCTTCCATTCCTCTGGGGAAGCCATGGCTGCTAATAGCGACGGTGAAGTTATAGAAGGATAAAGCCTCAACCCTCTAAGGGCGGAAGCTGTTAATGTGATAGCTACACCACACCACTAGTAAGCACGATAAGATCAGTATCTATTATTAGAGTGCGAGACCGGAAGACTTAGATTTAACAAATCTTGACTTATAATAACAATAATAAAACCCCTCGGAAAACATGACAAGATACTCGTACCCCTCGCGTAGAGCCTCCCCAAGCAAGCCAATCAGGTTCAGGTTCTATTTATAAAACTGAACTAAAAAGAGAGAAATCTCTAGGCCTAGGAGTAGGAGCATACTATTTCTTATTGAGATATGTCTTCAACTTAGGACAGCCTGCAATTGAGAGCCTCGAACGCATCAACTATGAGGTAAACGCACGGACGGTCTGGGGCTGATGAAGCAGCACATTCCGTATCTTCTTATCTCTTTGCATTCGGTGCGGCGTTTTTAGTGCCATTAGTAGGGCGTGGGATGAAGCGTGGGATGCAGGCTCTACAGCCTCTGTCATAGGCGGGAGATAGAAGGGGAGGGTATCACGAGACGTCACTGTGTGCGATAAATGATACCCAGGTCTCAAATCTTCCACTTGCTATTAAAGCATTAATACCACCGCATGCCTGTGCCCTTCCCAACGCCAGTCTCTGCCCTAATTACCCCGCCCGACCATTGTCTATCGCTAAATCGATTCGCAAAATACAACATGATATCGTGTCTAGAAAGCTCGGAGGCTCGTAAAAGAGATCGCTAAATCGAAACTGTGTATGGGAAATTCTTTCCCAAAACAGAGTGCTGGAGGGTATTGCTGGCAAGCAAGGTTGTTCTCCCCCTTGAAAACTTACTACCTCCAAATATAGCAAGCAAGCAGAAGGCAGCGTCTATAAACCAGCCGTGTCGTCATTAGTCTCTAACGTATGTTCATCGTCCGTGATAAAAACCATTCAGAATGTGCTCCAATTCCAATCGCGAGGGACGCTGGCTGCCAGGCTTTCAGACATGCCTTGGCCCTTCCCGAAAACACTGCCCAGCGCGCTTTTGGCACCGTTTCCGGCGCAGACGACGGTTGGAGTGGTGGGTGTTTGCGGGTCGTCTTGGGAACTCTCGCTGTTTGAGCGGCTTGAACGAGCTATTTGCCATCCGCGATATTCGGACCAGCAGTGCTCGCATGAACGGCTGCGGCTACCCCGAGGATGGTAATTGGCATCCTGGTCAAGAGGAATGGTGTACAAGGAGTGCATGTCGCAGAAGATATTTCCACAACGCCGGCAGTGATGTCGCCGCCTGAAGTAGGTGAAGTATCTAGTGCAGGCCGGCTCGTCGCATACTGAGGACTCGGAATCGGGCTGTAGAGACAGGCAATTAGCAAATTTTCTCGAGTACGTAAGACGTATTATTTTTTGTTGTGGGGACGACAAAGGACGTGAGCATATGCAGGGCGAACATGTACAGGTGAGACTTTTGCTTGACACGCGAGCCTTCAATTCTCCTAGCCAAGCGAGCGATGGGTGAGAATATTTTGTTGCATGGATTGCAACATATTTTCAGCACGCCATTACCATCCGGGTATTGCAACATCGTATAAGATGCTACATGCTCCCCAGCTTCAAGTATTTGTTTATAAAACATGCAGGACATTCACATTCCCATTCTCAAATCAAACTGGAAAAAAAAACTTGCTAACATACCTTCCAGTGCTCTCTCGGAGGCAGAGCTGTCACCTTTCCAAGCCCCTCGGAACTGAATTCGGCTTCAGTGATTGCGCCCAGGCCAAACTTCCCGCTGTCTCCCGTGGACCGTCTATTCAGTGTTCGAGCATTCTCCAGATCATCGAAGCTATTATGCATGCTCTGCGGCGGGGTGAGCGGGGAAGGCTTGGACACCCTCTTGGGTGGATCGGTAGGCCGCAATACCGCGGGCACATAGAGGGGTGATTTGGGTGGGCGAAGTTGTCGAGTGTGGGCAGCGAGATGCGGAGGCAGGGTGGTTCGAGGAGAGGTAGGTGAAGCATTCTTGGGCGTTGCGGTGGCCGAGTTGATTGGGGAGATGGGCTGCGATTGTGAGTTGTAGAGGGTATATTGGGACTGGGACGGCGATGCGGTGAACTGTTGCACGGGCATGACGAAGGCTGTCGCCATGGTGCGCGCTGGCTGGGGTTGACGCTGGAGCTTATCGTGTGAGATAGAGGGGGGAAGTGTATCGTGAGTTGACTTTTCGAAAAACATCCAGTTTGAAAGGTGGGATTTGACGAGCTGGAGATCTGTGCATAAGACTCGCAGACTGTCCTTGACGCCCAAGTATTGCGATAATGCGACAGGAGGTACAGTCAGTAGGTAGTCCAGCGTCAGATCGCCACCGTCAGACTCGCGCCGGGTACTGTAGGCCTATGTTTCTCTGGAGGTCGCACAGCCTTGTACACAACAACGATTTTCTAGAAGAAGCCGAGCTCAACGACGCCACACCACACCCCTTTGCCGGCTGATCTGATTAAAAAACGTTGCGGGCGGATAAATTTGGAGGGATACGGGTGCAGGTGTAGGTGTAGGTGTGACTGTCGGAATGAACTTAGGTGAAGCTGGAGCCGTCAACGCTCAATCAGTTATCGTGGGTGGCTCGCTCTGGCTTGAGGCCTGTGGTGTTCTGATACTTGATAGCGCGGCGCGTACGTTAAACGTGAGCAATTGATTACCGTATGGGGCGAGGATTAGATTAGATTAGGTGGTGGACCGACGACCAAGATGATTTCTTGGATCCTGGAAAGGTAAGGTAGGTGATGGTAGGTGGTGGTAGGTAGGTTAAGTACTTGTAGAATCGGCGAGTCAAGCTGAAGGAAGGTGCTCTACACTTGAAGTATAGAGATTCACTACTGAGGATTGAGAGGATTGAAATGATTGAAATGATTGACTCGAGAAGTGCTTCAAGTGCACGACTAGTAAATAATTGAGATTTACTCTACGCAAGAAGCCAATAATACGACTACGTAAATTTACATGGAGAAGTACTGTACCTATAGTAATAGTACCCCAAGATCCTCTCCTCTCCACTCCACTCCTTCTATCGGGGTGTTTACTACTCGATAGCACCCAAAATTGAAAAGGAAGGCCTATGATTGGGTTGACCGGATCGGCTGGCAGGCCCAAGCCAAGTCCGGCGTTGCTACTACTCCGGTAGGTTCGCTTCGCTTCTAGGTTCTTCCCTCCACCGGTCTGCAGGCTCGGGAAAGGGTGGGTGGTACCGGTACATGGCAGTGATGGCAGTGATGGCACTGATAGCTCTGGCACTGATACGGAACGGTAGATTTGGATTTCACAGCAATTCTTATCCAGAAATACAGCAAGAGCATGCGAATCAGCCGCATTTCTTCGTCATATTCCGGATGGTCAATAACGCAACGGTGATGTGATGTTACTGTGCGGTGGTGGGTGCTTTCTTTCTTTGATCCATCGTCTGGACCCCAATTTGACCCCAATTTGATAAGTGGGCATGCCATGCATGGCTTACCTTGCGCTAACCACCAGAACGGACCACAGACTACCCAATTTGGGCCTAGCTACAAAAGTATGGCCGCACGGCCCAGTCTTATCGCAATGAAATGAGAGGCTACTGATAATCATACACTCTTTTTTTATTACGGGCACTGAACCTTGCTCCACTTGCACTGTCTACAATACTGCACTGTACTGTATCCATCAGACTCTATCAGGCGGTGAAGCCCGTGCTGTGGCGGGAATGTGTGCAACACTAACCAGCCACCTACTTCTATGAAGCATTGAAGATACTGCGTACCCCCCTCCCACCTTACCCGTCGTCTAAGCTAATGCCGAGCTCGGAACAATGCATTGCATTGCATTTGAGGCTAATTACTTCATAATCGGCATCGCATCCCTCATCTGTAACCTGTTATTGAAAGATCGGAACTCGGCTCCGCTCCCAAAAGGAGTCGTGACGCCCCAGGCAATATATCCTTCGCTGTTGTGATTGTCCGGGTGGCATTGTACTGTATCTCGAGAATCTGGAGTGCAGGACGATTCCTGCCGGCAGTGGTGGGAGAGAAAGATGGGGAAGCGCATGAGGATCTAATAGGATGAACATTCAGCCTGGGTAAAATAAAATACCTCCGTAAGCGCATGCGGATTCGAGTTCGAAATGAACATTCGGACCGGGTAAAAGAAGCGCAGTGTTAAAAGTGGTGGTCAATACCGGGCAACGGGCGAACCTACCGTATCCTATCTTTCTAAAATAGCAAAGGGCTAATAATATCATCTGAGATACTGTTGCGCTCACGTATCGATGCTTGAGATGAAGCCTTTGATCCTTCAAGTTTTAGGCCAGTCACAATAAAGCAGTGAAGGTGATATTTTCTAACGTTCGTATATCCCCATTTTACCCGCCGGTCAAAATGATGCCGTTAGGAGCGAGATTTCAATATCCTGCTTACACCAACGGCGGGAAAGACTTGAAGTACAAAAGCAGAAGGCTTTGTAGAAACAAAAGTACAAAGGTAGAGAAAGAAGTGATAGATAACTTTTAAGCAGGAAGCTCTCCTCCACCAGCTCCTCCTCTTCCCCTCCCCTCCTTGCATCAACCCCGCTTTTTCAGCCTCAACCCCGCGTTAATTGTGGATTCTGCACCTCATGCTCGACCGAGGTACACTTGTAAATATATGCTTGGAATTCAGCTTCGTTCCCTAAACCTCTCTACCATAGGCATCTCTCAGCTGAAGCGCATACCGTCGGAATTTTATACTTATGGAGTCTCTTTGACATAAACGCTCTCTCCAATCCGTAATCAAGCACTTCCAGTTAACTCCACGCCACTGACAGTGAGGCACGCAAGTCCCACGAAGCTCCTTACCAAGATGGCCTCCACAGTCAAACCTCTAGTGACCCCGTTACCAGATGGACCCAATGATGAACCACTCACTGCAGGGCAATGGACCACCATAATGGCCATAATGGATACAGTTATACCGTCCATTCGCCGAGATACAACAACGAACCCTACAATCTCTCAATTGTCAATTGCAGATGTGGAATACAACGCGGCAACAGGTCATATTCAGAAGACCATGGCCAATGCACCAGATAGCGAGTCCTTGGATCAGTATCTGGATGAGAAAGCTTCCGATATTCCGAGATTCCAAGCTTTGCTGAAGCGTACACTCGCGCACTATACCCCTGAGAATTCAAGAAAAGGGTTGGCTCTTGTCCTCTCGGCATTAGAGTAGGTTGAGGTTTCGTGTTGCTTGTCGGAAAACATACGAGTTTTGCAATTTTGAATGTCCCATTCAGAATGGTAATTGAAAACACAGTACTGATGGTTACATAGCACCCGAGCAGGATCACTGATACTCACTGGCTATGCCCTACCAATTCACAAACAGCCAATTCATATCCGGCAAGAAATCCTCGAACGCTGGAGTCAATCATATCTTCCTACTCTCAATACGTTCAAGAAGGTAATGTCGCAAATTGCCAAGGCTTGTTGGCTGAGGACAAGCCCTGCATACCAGAAAATCTCTGGCTTCCCACAAGTCCCGGAGTCAGTCACCGGTTATAACATATCCTGTGAAACTTATGCTGATAATTTCAAGTCATTACGAGCCTGGACCGCACTACGAGTACGAATTTATGCAGTTCCCTACAGGTTCGGATCCTGAAATCGTAGAGACAGATGTTGTCATTGTGGGATCCGGATGCGGTGGTGCTGTTTGTGCAAAGAACCTAGCTGGAGCGGGCAACCGTGTCTTGGTGGTCGATAAAGCTTATTATTACCCTCCTTCGCAACTCCCAATGACTGAGGAGAATGCAGGTGTGCACCTGTTTGACAATGGAGGAGCAATCGTCACAGATGACAGTTCGTTGACAGTAATTTCCGGTAGCTCCTGGGGAGGTGGAGGAACCGTCAATTGGTCTGCAAGCTTGCAGACGCAAGATTATGTACGCAAAGAATGGGCTCGGGATAGGGGGCTTACCTTTTTCGAAACGGCCGAGTTCCAATCTTGTCTTGACAGAGTCTGTCATCGAATGGGCGTATCCACGGACTATATCAGACACAACCATGGAAATGAAGTTCTTTTGGAAGGCTCCAGGAAGCTTGGTTATCACGCAAAAGCAGTCCCTCAAAATACCGGCGGTGCAGAGCACTATTGTGGACACTGCGGCATGGGTTGTGGCGCGGCTCAGAAGCAAGGCCCTGTTGTCTCTTTTCTGCCGGATTCCGCTAAAGCAGGGGCTAAGTTTATGGAAGGTTTCCAAGTTCATAAGGTTTTATTCCAAGATTCAAACAAAACCAAAGCTATTGGGGTTGAGGGTGAATGGGTTTCACGGAATAGCAGGGGCAATGTTGATGGTCCACTTTCGGAGAGAAAAGTGCGCAAGGTAATCATTAAAGCCAAGAAGGTTGTCATTTCTTGTGGGACTTTGTGGAGTCCCGTAGTACTGATGAACAGTGGTCTAAAGGTGAGCAATAACCTAAACTCCTATATTGTCTCACAGCCGTCTCCATAAAAAGAAGAGGCCTTGCGGCGGACATAAAAAGCGACACCGATTTATAATGTGCCAGGTGGCGTGGAACATTAAAAGTCGGAGAATAAATTGAATAATTGCCGCTTTTTATGTCCAGCAAACTCGAGCATTTATAATGGCGGTCCTTTGCGGAGAAGGCCGCAAAACACTACAGGAGTTAAAACTCATGTATCAAGTAGCGCTAATAGCAACAGAACTGGCAAATCGGACGGAACTTGTACCTCCATCCAGTAAATTTCCTTGCGGCTGTCTTCAAGGAGGATGTTCGGCCATGGGAAGGTATATCGAATCAGCCAGCACTTTGACACACACTAACCGCTATCTAGGCGGGATTCTCACCTCAGTCTGCACCAGCTTCGAAGATCTGGATGGACATGGACATGGCGTAAAAATCGAAACTTCGCTCATGCTCCCCTCTATGTTCCTGACTCTGATGAACTGGACAAACGGACTTGAATACAAAACGAACGCTCTCAAGTTCAGAAACATGAACGGCTTCATCTCCATAGCCCGCGACCGCGACACCGGTCGGATATATCCCGACCCCATCAGCGGCAAACCCAGAGTCACATACACGCCCAGCGCTTACGACCGAGCGCATATCATGGAAGGCCTTATTGCTAGTGCCAAAATCTGCTACATCGAGGGTGCTACCGAGATCCATCCTTTCATTGAAGGCGTCAAGCCTTTTATTCGTGATCCGGAGGAAACATTAGTAAGTACGGAAGGGGTGGATGAACCGGATCTGGGTGTCTCAGACCCACAGTTCAGCGCTTGGCTAGAGGAATTCAAGCGCATTGGCAATAAACCTCCTGCTGGAAGTTTCCCTTCTGCCCACCAGATGGGTAGCAATCGTATGTCTGCCAACGCGAAAGATGGTGTTGTGGATGTAAAAGGCAAGGTTTGGGGTACGGAGAATCTGTATGTGAGCGACGCCAGTGTGTTCCCTAGCGCAAGTGGTGTCAATCCCATGATTACGAATATGGCGATCAGTGATTGGATTTCGAATAATATCGCCAAAGATATGAGGGGTGTGAGGTCTACGATGGAAGCGAGGTTGTGAGCGTTTGAGTTTGCGTTGTGGGGCAGTGTTTTCAGTTACAAGTATGATGGGAGGTAGCATTTATACGACGATAACACACAAATTATGTATATACAAGCATATGGAAACGATTTCTTTTGACGAATAAACTAAACCAGAGGTATGGACAAAAAAGACTTGGTTGTGACGGCTAAGCGTAAGCGAGCCCCCCTTTCTTTCGCAACGAAGGGCACCAGGGGGAATGATAGCAAAGTACCACTCCTAGTAGTAATATTCGGTATTCAATACAATCTCATTTTTTAGTAGAAGATGAAGGCACTCCACGAGAATAACAAAATTCGGTATAATGAAATGATAATTCTGTTAGAAAACGAGACATATGTATGCACAAATGGGAAATTGGGGCTACTATATAGATGGTGTCTAGCCGACTAGGCTCAAGTAGCTAAGATAATATTACTGCTTCAAAAGATTGAGAAGAACGAGTCGAGTCTTGTTTGGTTGTATACAAGTAGAGGAAAGTGCATGGTTGGAAGAAAGTTAGGTAAGTATAGCTAGTATAGACTCCGATCGGGTGAAAGTGACTCCGAAGTTTGACTATCTCCCGCTTGCTTATGTAACTTGTCGCATCAACATCTTTTCATGTATTCCACCGCCTTTAATAGCAGCAGCTTCGATGCCTTGGTATGGAGCATATTGCTTCGGATCCGTGCTTTAAGTCGCTAGAAAACGATGTGCATGCGCGGTACTTCATTTCTCTTGACATCACCACTGGTCCACCATCGACGGGTCATCGACGTGCCTTATGGTGTACAGAATGGCTGAATATGTCTACATCTAATGCATATATAAATATATATATATCAAGGAGCATCATCCTCAACATGCTTTCTTTTCAAGTGTTAAATGTTCACCGTACGATCACTCATACGCACACCAAACATCAATCGCCCATTACGAACGTTCCAATCCCCCAGACACAAGATGACCACCGCTTCAGCCCCAGGAGAGTACTTCGAGGTCCGCCAGACTTCTGCGACAGAAGACTGGCAGCCCGATCCCTCCAAGTCCCTCCCGCTCGATAAAGCACGCCAAGCGCTCGTTGATGATATCCTTGCCTTGTATAGCTGCGAGCCCACCATCGAGCGTGTCAAGCGATATACTCCCGACTGTGTCTACGACGACCAGTTCGTGTATGCCAATGACAGGTTAGCAATGAACAGCCGGGCCAATGACATTACGAACAAAGATGACTGATGGCACTCCAGATACAAAATGGCCGGGCAATGGTTTGCCCTTCCCAAGCTATTTAATGCATCCAAGAACGAGGGCTACCAAGTAGTCCGTAGCGACGACGAAGTAATCCAGTTCAAGAATGAGCAGGTATGGCCTCCTCCGCCCCTTCCATCATGACCACACATTAACTGTCAGTTAGTCCTGGACCTTCAAGATCATCCCCAAAACAGCCACCATCAATGCATTGGTTACGCTTTCCCTCGACCCCGAAACCGTGCACAGCGACTTCATCAGGGTGAAATACCACAAGGACCAGGCGAACGATAAGGATTACAGCCACGAGGGTCTGGGCTTCTCGTTCAAGAAGTGGCAGGCGGACCAGGTGGCTAAGCACATGGATAGCAAGGAGGTTGCAGTGTTCGAGGGGGACAAGAATGCTGGAAAGGAGCATGTCAGGAAATATGGGGACGGTAAAGGAGATGCACCGGAGAAGAATTTGTAGATAACTGGGAGTCAAGCAATGGCAAGCATATGTTATGTTCACTAGATACACCTTGTATTTATCAATCCTTCAGCTAGCTACATAACTGTACGCCAGTAACCTCTAAACTCTCCTTTCATAAAATCCAGAAGCAGATACAGGCCCAACGAACTCCGAACTCCTCCCTCCTGAATCCTCCGAACCAAATCCAATACTCCATAATCTTTCAAAACCAGCTCTATCTTCACGGCCCCCAAACATCATACTGAAATATTCAATAGATGCAAGGTCTTCGATATCTTCCGGTTCCCATGAACTCGGAAACATCACCATCCCCTTGGATTCAAAGCTTGGTGGCTGTCTTGGCCGCGGTCTCTTGACGAGGCTTCTCAGAGCCAGAGGAGGTGACCACGATAGCCAATCGAGAAGCTGCGTTCTGCTTCTTGCGTCGAACCTCTTGACCGATCTTCAGGCCGTCCATCGTAGTCATGACTTCGGTGGGCATGTCTGAAAATTTGATGAAAGAGAAGCGCTTTTGGGTAGACATGATTGGCAGATGATAATTGATGGTGTGAATTGAGTTGCTATTAGCTGAGGTTGATTGTGTTAGTGGGTTGTGGTATTGGATGTGTTGGGGTGCTTTTACCTTGGTGTCTTGGTGTCTGGATGTATTGATGCTTAGATGGCGATTGATCGATAGATGTTGTTAACCGGCGGGAATTGGAGTTGTGATTAACTGAGGTTGAGTGAGTTAGTGAGTTGTGGTATTGGTGTATGGGGGTGTTGTACCTTGGTGTATTGGTGTCTTGATGTATTGATACTTTGAAGTGTTGTATGTTGCAGCGTCGATATGTCGATGAGTGAAGTACAAGCGATGGATGATTCGAAAACTGATGTGAGAGATGGAGAAAGAGAAGCAATTATCGAGAAAGAAGATCTGTTACTTATGGTGGGAAATCCTCAGTCGAGAATCAAATGGCAAGCGTGGAGCTAAGTGAGCCATTACATTATCATAATATGAAGTTTTTTCTTCTAATATTTTCATACGGACTGACTTTCACACTATAGCGTAATTACCACTTTAAGATAGCATGAAAGGTTGAGCTCTGGGGATGGACAGTTCTAGAAATACGGTTTGGTAGGGTTTGGGGTAATAATTAATGACGTGCTGAGATGAATAGTCTTACTGCTATAGCCTTACTGCTACACAAAAATGTTGAAATAAAATGGCAGTTTCAAGGGACATAATTGGAGCTTTGGTAGAGTTGGGTTGTTCAATATCTCCCTTTAATTATTTTTGGTCTAATAATCGAAGAGCAACAGCCATTACTGCAGACGTATGATATTGACATCTAAAATCCCACCCACTGTTCAACCTCCATTTGAAGACCAAGCTCAGAAATACATTGTGTCAAAAACCGAACAAATGTAATGAGAATAATCCTGCCTCCTCCCAAGCCTATAGATGAATGGCGGCCAGACAACCATGAAACCCCCCACGAGAGTACGAGTACAATATCATCTGCCGGGGAGTCATCCTCCAAGGAGACGATGTGAAATCCGAGAAATTCCACGAGAGGCGGCAGATGAGTGCTTCAATAGCTGATTTCGAATTCGCAGCCCCCCTCCTCAAGAAAAGCGATAATGCATTCTTGAATGCTAGAACACGGGCTAGAAGAGCAGCTGTGACAAAAGACATCGTGGTAACGGGCGAGTAATATCAGACGACGTCCAAAGGGTGCGATATCAAGTTGTGTTGTGCTCGCGTCGTCGAAGTAGACAAGTAAATCCAAAGGCAGCTGCTTCCGATATAGAAGAGGGCTACAGATCTCGAGGATCCCAATTGTGGTTCGGGAATGGATAGACGTTTTGGTGGTTGTATCCGACTCTTGTCCTTCCAAGTAGGACTTCCTGCATACACCCCAAAAAAGCCCAAAGAGCAAGGACGCCAGGGGTATTGAGGTTGTCTTCGTTTAAAGCAAGAGTGGATAGGATGACGATGAAGGAGAGCAAGAGTTTAATGCAAGAGCCAAGAATGCCGAGTACCATTTTGAATGTCAAGATTAATGTGTTGAGATTGATTTCAGGGAGCCGTTGCAAAAGAGAAATAAATGTCAGTGTGCGGGTATATAATATTTTTCTTCTGCGGCTAGAGCCGCCAACGATGGAGAGCCTTGGTTGTACTACTTTAGAACCGGAAGAAACCAAAATTGGTACTTGAACAGATAACTAGCCACTTGTGCTCTTTAGCGTTTAAATGAAGCCATAAAATCGAAAGAAGTGACCCGGTCCTTGAACTCTTTATCTAGAGGTAAACCAAGTGGGGTTCTCACTACTCTATTAGTGACAGACAAAATATTAATGCCACTCGAAAATCGACGTACGACATAGAAAAACGCAAGACTAAACTAAATACGCTTAACGGCAGCATAAGAGATTCAAACAGCCAACGTCTCATGCTAAATTCGTTTGCAATACAGCTACTTGAGATCCACGGACCATTATAATTAGGTCAGATTGTGAAAAAACCTATGCAACCTAGGGAAGAAAAACCCCGGGAAAATTGGATGGAAATATTTATGTTGTTAAAGAGATAGATGCAGGCATTAAAGAAAAGGAATCAAGAGGCCGATAATTAAAGGATGTGGATAGTTGCCCAGTGGAAAAAGGACGCTCAAAATGTCGACAATAAATTAAAGCTAATTACAGATGCCTTCGAAGTACAAAATCAGTACGCCTGTGATGAAAAAATCGAAGGCGCTGCAGCTTGAAACTCGATAACCTTAATTTCAATCCCTACCGAGCATACTCGAGTATATGTGTAGGCATAGTGGCGAATGAGGTGAGTTGTACTTTGAACATTCAACAAGACCATGGGCGCAGGATCTCCATTGGAAGTACAGGCTTGATATAAGATCGGTAATTGAGGTGATTAACTTGTTTCTTCGGCGACAGGCCTTCCCAAGAACAACGCCCAAAAGACATGCCGTAGAGTAATGGCTATATGTATGGAGAGTGGGAATTCGGAGCAGAGATCACCTCGGATCCTGTGAGTTGAATATGATCTGAATACATGGAGCTAAATGGTTGCTCACCTAGTCGACTAGAATTTTAGCCTCTAGTTCGGAGAAATGCTGAAAGAAAGATTCAAATAATCTGATTCCATGTTCGACATCATATACACCCCCACACTCTCGAATGCTATGCATAGAAAGCTGTGGATTTCCCAGATCTAACGTTCTTGTGCCCAAAGCTGCGGACAGCATGGGACCAATTGTGCTGCCACAGGAAGAATCGTTGCGCACGACGAATAGCTGAAGTGGTACGCCGTTGGAAGTCGTAGAGTCCTCACTCGGCTTCGCTCTGCGGGCAACTTCCTGGAGAAGGACAATTCCTGGGGAGTTTGTTGCATAACGCTGATTCGCATTGATTTTGATTACGGTCCCCTTATTCATTTCTGGTCGATGATCTGGTTCATATTTCTGGGTGTAATTTGGGTTCACCGAGTGTGCCATATCAGCGGAGATGAGGAATGAGGTGGCGAGGCTTTGCTCATAAGCAGTAGCAACGTCCAGATCTGCTTCTCTGGGAATCTTTTCGTAAGACTTATCTGAACCTGAGTCGTGGTGCGCTGGAAGTACCGCTAGTCTTCGAAGCACTGCTGGCAGTAAATTAGAAGCGGCACCATGCGCTGATGTACTCCCAATTTCTTCATGGTCGAAACACGTAATGAGACGAATAGATGATTCGCCTTCAAGGGCCGTCGGAGAGGACAGGGACTCGATGAGACCTTCAACAGCGCAATATGTCATCCCCAGATTGTCTAGTCGAGCAGAGAATATCAGTTCGTTGTTTATTCCTCCAATGCAGGATTTTTGGGTATCATATAGCACCGCCTCGAAATCGACAAGATCTTCAACGTCAACTCCTGCATGTTCCGCAATGAGTTCAACGACGTATGGGTGATGACGATCTGAGAGGGCCTCGAGGGGTCGGAATGCCTGTTCGCTATCTGACGGCTTCTCATCAACGGCATCTTTCGCACCCGTTCTGTTGAGTTCAGCCGCCACGAGGCCCGCAATTGGGAACAGCTCAGTCTCTTTGTTGGGGTCGAAGGTGGAAGATCGATCAAGATGGATGGCCAGCGTAGGGATTCGAAGAATGGGCCTGTCTACTTTTACAAGCTTCTGGACGTAGTTACCCTTGCCATCCTTAACCATAGCTCTTCCTGCAATGCCCAGATCTCGATCAAACCATGTATGCCAAATCCCCCCACCATATGTCTCTACTCCGACCTGCATGAATCCAGCTCCGGTCTTCTTGCTCACAGGCTTAATGCGGAGGCAAGGAGAATCGGTGTGCGCTCCAATCATGGCAATTGGGTTGCCAGACTTCCAGTTCTTCCCAATGCCAAAAGCAACTATTGATGATCCGTTTCGCGTAAGGTAGTATTTGCCGCCGGGCTTAAGAGTGGAAGACCAGCTTTCCCGCTCCTTGATCTCTTCGAACCCAGCATGAAGGAGGCGCTGGATCGCGGAATGAACAGCATGGTAAGCTGGAAGAATGTTAGATCAAGGTTCGAAGGATAGGCAAGCTAGGATATACGCACGGGTAGGGGAGGCATTAAGGAAATCGACGAAGTCGTGTGCCTTGGCAACAGATGCGGAGACCTTGGAGGGCATTGTGATTGTGGATTCGGTTGAATAAGATCTTTGGAGTGCACTTGATACTGTCGAATAGCTGATGCAGAAGATTCGAGAGGGACTTCTTAACATTTAAGCTCGGATAGAAGTGTATTTGTGTTTGTGAAGTCGTCGGCGGTCAATACAACAAAGTCCCGCCCCGCACTAGTATAAATCCGGAATCTGTAGATTATATCAACCTCTCTTCTAACTAGTCCTATATCTATATAGTACCCCGTGTAACTGGCACGTAAGACAATGTAATGTTCTATTTCAAGCAGCAACGAAAGTCTTTCCGTAGAAGTAAAGCTTTTATGTGTTTGCATGTCTTCACTGGCTGAGGGGCATTTGATTGAACATTGGTAATTCATCTGAAGAGTTATTTGTCGTAACTACTACGCCACCCAATAGAGGTGAAGATAATAAGGGTTGATTTTCAAGAACTTCTTTTTCAACACCACCTGCTCCACCTACTTTGTAGTATTGTACCTCAAACACTCCTATAATACTGCCTCGATATTCCTACTCGCCCCGGACATCAATCCCCACCCAATGCTCCTATCACCCCTAATTCGTTATGCGATATCCCTTATTCCCAGCCACCTTCTCATCCAATACAGTATCCGCCAAATGCACCACCATACCGAGTCTATAACCAAACCCATTTTCCATCCAAGAACCCATTTTATGCAACACCATCAGTATGCTCCACAGAAATATACAAATGAGAGCAAGAATAGTAATACAGCGCCGTCTTTCTTTTCCTGCAAGCGTGCCAGCTGCTCAAGCCACCAACAAAACCCATCTAAATCCAAACAAAAGAAATACATAGTATCGTGACGATTCATGAAATACAGATGCTCTATCATCTGTTGTAGAATATCTACCCGCACCTTTCCGCGACTGGACGCCCCTAGTGTGCAATCTTATATTGCCAGGACCTTAGACCTGAGGGAATAACATGTACCCGGCCTTCTTTTTTCCACCCGCAGTAGATCCCGCAAATGTTAATGTCGATGCTCTTGCTCTGCCTTTCTCTCGTGCTGAGTGGCTGACCACCGGAGCCGAGATTTTCCTTCCATGAACTTGCCCATGGGTCTTCCCTTGGTTAGTTGTATCGATGAAAGATTCTGCAACTGGGCTGAGAGTAGAGCTTTCGTCAACCAGTTCTGCCCGAGCCGCAGGAGAGACCTGAGGGGGAAATTGGCTGATACTATCTCGAACGCCTGCTTCCGGAGCAAGAGACTTATAGCGACGATGCTGCGCAGGAATGAAGTCTGAACCTTGTGCAACTGAATCATCACTTTGGTTTGGTGCTGCGGTATTATCACCAAGATCCTCAGTCTCTGGCTTTTTTTCAAGCCTCCATACCGCAGAGGGAACGAGATCCGGGAGGGACGATGCAGATCCGATACTGCGGTGGGTTTCGTTGAGTGAGGTCTGACCCAAAAACATCGCCGAATCTTTGCTGTTTCTTGAATTGCTCGCCGAAAGGCGAGTGCTAGAAGAGCTGCGGGCCGAACCACGGGAAAAGTTTGATGAGCGATACGAAACAATACTGGAAGAGGTCTCATCCGAGGGTGATACATAGTGATAGTAGGGGTCCTGCTGCACAAAGACTTCCGCAGACGCAGAGTGATTCGTGACATATTGGTCACTGTAAAGACTATCCTGCTCCATTTGTGAACGAAAATCGGTAGGGATCAAAAGCGACGGCGACAAATTGAAACCATGAGACTCCTTGAAAGAGGATGCGCAAGACGATCGAACAGGGTTTGGCTGTAGACAGGCGGAAGGGGAACGCAGGTCGGAAGAGACTGCTGATATATTTGACATGGGGGACAGTTCAGGTACCTCGTAAGCAGAGGGCACGATGAGGCTCGGGCGGAAGCGTCCGTGGTAGATCGAACGATTATCATCTTCGAGGTGTAGATCCATCTGCGGTTGAGGGGTGATGGATGGAGCTTCCGCTACGACATTCTGTTCCTCTACCCACTGGTAATCACAATCCGCTTCTATCTCATTCTCGTAGCAATAGTCAATGTCCTTTTCCCAGTCTTGGTCGAGACGGAAGCCAGGTGATAAAGGAGATCTTCGTAGAGCAGAGGCGCGATTAGAAAGCATGGGAAGCAGGACCGTGGACGTTCGAGTATCTTGTTCTTGTTCTTGTTCGAAAGTTTTGGACTGAAGCGATGGAACCGAGCGGGACGTTTTCAACTCCGAACTGGCCCTTGACACTCTGTGTCTTCTTGACATAGTTTCCTCCTCTTCCTCTTTCACATCAGTAAGCTCCATCCCACACTTCCCCGCCAGAGGTGCTGTCAGGGGCCAGGCATCATCTCCAGGGGGAGTCAAGGCGTGAGATGTTTCGTGAGTTGACACATGCTCCTGTTGCTCAAATATGAGTGGGTGACCAAAGGGCGCAGGCCTTTGAAATGCCCCAGCAGTCCGTGGACGCTCAACACTTGAATTGTTTACCGGGTCAAACGTATCGAAAAGAACTGAAGCCGTCCGAGACGAGGTTCTAGGAGGCAGTGCCATGGGGCAGGTAGGCGATAAAGGAGAACGTGGGGGGCGGGGAGGAGCTACTCGCAAGTTGTCATGAGACTTGGCAAGAGGCATGGGACGCTGGGGGGGCTGAAAGACTTGCGAAGTACAGCTCGTTGCCGTCGACCCTGGGGAGGAGTGTTGGGAGTTTCTTCCAGAGGGGTGCTGAGAGCTTCAGAGGAAAAATTGTCGAAATGTAGGTCCTGGACTTTGATCTCTTTCAGTTCCCCGTGTTTGGGGGTTTGAGATGCTCGAATAGCAGAAAACTCCGAAACTAGTTCCATACGGCTGGATCGTGCCAAATCGGGTAAATGGTCTTGGCGAGTATGGGTAACATGTTGGAAGTTAAAGGGCTCAGAAATAGATGGCCACCTTCGTCCCTCTTGCGGAGGGGAATTATGCAGCGTGCCTTGACGGAATCCGTGTCCTGTCGCATGGTAATGCTCCGCAGCAGACTCTTCTTCAGAGATGCCTTCTACAAAAGTAAATGGCGACGCCAAGTTACTCAAAGAGTTATCCCTTCTCGACTTTCTCCCACTCCTCGAGAAAATAGCGCCAAACTTTTGGAGGCTCTCAGGTCTTTCGCGTGGCGATGGCATACCGCTGGTATTTGACCTTGTAGATGATTTTCGAGACAAATTCTCGGTCGAGGCATAGGCAGACTCGCGCGAGCGGAAGGACGACGCGGCAGAAGATAATGTATTGGTCCTCGAATGGTTCCCAAAAATGGAACTCCGTTTCATTTGCTCGGTATAGGCACGTATACGTTCGGGCGAAGGCGGCCCATCAATGGCTGGCTCGAGGGAATCTGCCGAGGAAGCAGCTGAAGATTCATTCTTTGAATGGTTCTTGGTGGTATTGACAGAATAAAGGGTAGGAGCAGCCGCCCTCCCAGTACTGTTCAAACTGAACATCTTGGAATTGCAAGTCCCAAATCCGATTGTGAAGTTGGAGACGAGTACAGTAGTGGGGGAGGGTTGGGCTAATTATAAACGCGGCGCAAAAGGATAGCCAGACTCGGGATATCCTATGTGACCCCTGGAGATCATGGAAGAATTGTCCCAAGCGGATGCACAATTATAAAGGGTTATTCTCGGATAGTGAAAATTGGCTGTCGGGCAGGGTGGCTTCCGTCGATTGCTTCTTCGGATTTCCTTTCGAGGGGCGTTTGATGGCTAGAAAGTCAAAATCAGTTTGTGCCAATTGTGCTTAAGAGACGTGGAGTAAAGCAATTTTCCCCGTGATATTAATATATAGGCCAAGGTTTATTCGCGTCGCGTGTCCCGATTGGGACCTCCTTCCTACTGCGCATACTCTACTATAGGTAGGAATTTAAGAAGCTCTTGATAAAGGTTACGTACTCTGGAAGTTCGAAGCTGTTGACTTCAATATACTGTGCATCAAGTACCTTTTGGTTGGCCCTCACCCGGGTTACTGGTGAGTATCTTGGATGAGTTTCTGGTGTTGGTTGGTGATAAGTCTGGCCTGGCTTGAGCTGTTTCCTTGTTGGATGCTGCAGCGAAGTTTTCCTTGGCCGTGCATATAGAGCAATAAGCCTTCGTTCATGCAACGACGGAAGCAGAAACTGAGAACGAATTGAGACCGGTATTCGCCCCGCTGACCGTGACCAAGTATATAGGGGGTTGAGGATGGCAGCAAGTAATGCTCGCTCCCTTGGTGGAGGCTTTAGGAGAGGAGGAGAGAAAGTTCGACCGTGATGAGTGAGATGAAGATATTTACAGGAGAGGCATGGGCTTGGTGATAAAGACGCAGGACGACTCTTCTTTTGGGTGGAGGTGGAAGGGAAGGGAAGGGACCCAAACCCAATACAATACTTCGACCCCAGCACTGACCAGCATGAGCTCCCAATGCCTGGGGGGTTACTTGTACTGTAATCCACATCCATATCCACATCTCCAGGGGGGCCCTGTTGAGAGACGATATGCCTTCCCTTCAGATGTTCCATCACTCACCCTCGCCCAGCGCCAGCGCCAGCACCAGCACCAGCATCAGCGTGCCTCGTGCATACAGTACCGTCCCTTGTAGGGAGCTAGGGGTATTCCGTGATACTTCGTAATTGCAAATAAAGGTCGGACCGGGCCAAATCCGTCTGAGATTGCCTCTCCTTGATTGGCCAATTCGCAGTATTCCCACAAGAGCGCGCGTTGATTCGCTCAACCGACCCCCTGTTTCTCGTAGGAGCTAACAGTCGTGGGCTTACTGTATGTAGCTATGTAAAGATGTAGATCGCCGTTGTTTTCGACGCGCCGCAACGACATCCCACGTCCACACATCCCTCCCGACGAGGATACACAGTGCACACTGCACACACGGTACGGTGCCTACCATTGTCGGGGTACGAGTCTGGACAAGCACTCAAGCACATGCCCGGAACGTGTGAACAATGAATGAATGGCGGGTTGGACATGGAACAGGGGTTTGCCGGGGAAGAGGCGCACGTAGCCGTCCGCCCACGACAACCAACAGCTCTGGAGAGAGGCTGAATACCCGAATTGGTTGAGCTGTTGTACGTCTATTGAACACAGCATATACCGTACCGGCCCTACATCTTCCAGTATTGTAGCATCGGTTCTTCCGGCTTGGAGGCGTCTATAGTACCGGTATTCATCGAACCATGGCCCTTACGTAGGTAGAGCGCTGTTGAGGTATTTCCATCTGAAATACCTAGTCTCAAACCTGGAATCGCACCTACCGGTACCGTAACTCTGCACCAAAGAGCGAAGAGGAAAGGTTGCGGAAGAGGCGTGGAACTCGCGTAGAATTCTGTTGCTTGGCATAAGGAGTAGTGAGCCGTGCCGTTATGAAAGTTGTCCACATGAAATAATACTGTAACCTTACGGATATTGACAATTCTAGGTAAATTGACTGTAGTTACCTAGTTATTCAGGCCCAAGTTTGAATGTACGGTATCAAAGGTCTTTTCCTTTGACCGAACAGACTGAAATGATAATTGTAGTTCAATCAATCACATCGACCCAGCCACTTGGGCCTGGTTTTTGCCGGTATTCCTACCGTATCCGCGATAGATTTCTGGGGTACTTGCTTGTAAGTAGGGGTTGGGGTCTCACTCAACGCGGCCACCAGGGCCACCTACAACGGTTAAACAGCGCGAACTAGGTACATCCTGTCCTCTCACCATGATGGTGGAACGTCCGTTCCCAAGATTCGTTCCCAAGGCTGAAAAGACGATTGCAGAGATGCAGAGATGCAGAGATGCAGAGAGGGAGAAGTTGTCTGTCTCACCATCTCACACCGTCTTACGATCTCTGTCTGTACCTGCCTCCACAGGCCTGCCCTACCCGGCTACCAGTACAATAGTGTGGCCCCTACCTACCTCCGCAGCCACCTACCGACCTACCTGGTACAGTACTCCTGTAGAACAACCGACTTCTTATTGGCAGCTATCTTGTGGGCACAATGTAATATCTTAGGCTCATACAGAACTCAAAAGGCACGGCACATTAATAATTATTTTCTTTCTTTCTTTCTTCTCAAAATCTCACCCAAAACGGGACATGGATTCTGTGAAGAATGGAGCTCGATTAATATTGTGGAGTTGAGGTGCGAGTGCGAGGAGTGCGAGTCCTCCCCTCCGCGTCGTCCCTTCCCTTGTCGTATAGCCTCGTACTTCTTCCACTGTACGGAGTAATGTGGGCCAGGCCCTAAAAGATCTAGCTCATGCAATGCTGGGGGTGTGATTCCTTCCACCCGTTCCATTATTCAGGGTAAGGTATACGGTATGCATACTCCGTAGGTACAGTAGTAGGTACATACATACGGTACAGGTAAATGAAGATCGTGGAGGAATGTTAATACTGTATGCAGAGTCCTTTGTCGGCCGTTACGAGTACTATATCCAGAAGCTGGGAATACCAGCCAGCCAGTACGTACAGTAGTATCCCCATATAAATCGCGAACTTGACGCGAGACTTTTCGGCTTCTTGCGCGCATTGACCCCTTTCATTGGATGTTGGGACGGGACGGGGGTATTTGTTGTTTCTGCGGTCCGCTCCGAACAGGATCAACTTGCAGTGTGAACCTGCCAGTACCAAGCCTGAGTTATAGGTCGAGATGGCCCCTTTTGCTGGGAATACGTATAGGAATATAGCTCACAAGTACACCGCCTATACGTAAGGTTATAGGTTATGTTATAACTTAATTAAGATATCAATGCTGTAATATACTACCGGCACAGTACAGTACTAGTAGCAACAGGACAAAGGTCCTGTGCAAGTGAAGGCTCACGGCAATAGCTTCCATCCGAGACTCTCGCCGTTTTCAATTGCGGGAAGGGGTAAAGAGACTGCCAGGCTAGAGTCCGTAGTGCTGTGTTCTCTTGCGAGCGTAGAGTACTCCGTACAGAGTACTAAGTAGCCGCGTAGAAAGTCGGTCATGTACTGCTCCGTGCAGTAAAGAGGAACCTCGCCTCGTCGTCGTTTCTGCGGTGTGGAGTGGAACAATCACGACGATCCATACAGGGCCAAGCCCGCCCTGAAATGGCCGGATGCAGACTTTATTTTGAGCGCTTTAATAATAACGCGTCCCAACTCTAGTACTCCCAAGCCAGCCCAGCCTCGCATACTCCGTAGGCGATGGATGAATTCTGACCCCTGAGATTGATCTTTATTACTCCGTACTGTATGTCTTGTCCCGAGTAATGGGAACAGATGCTGCCCTCCATCCATTGTTACCGTTATTACCGCTCACTATTTTGTGGTATGTACAGGAACTCCATCACCCGCCTTTAGGTTCTAACCAGAAGTTAAAAGAAGAATATTACTCCGTACGGAATACATCGCTGAGATCGCCAACCCGCTGGGTACGCACAGTCGATTCTTCTCGCACGGATGTGATTTTCTTCTGATTGATTTTATGCATGGTTTTATTTTGAACTTCTGCAGATACGGAGTACGGAGTGCCGATATACTTAACTTACTCGCAGAAGTCTCAAGGGTCTCAAGAGTCAAGACCAGTCGAAGTGCCGCAGCGTTTCCCCTCCTCCCCCTTTTTGGTCCTGTGACCAAAATTATCCCATGAACACAACACCAAGCCCCGCATATAAAATCCTAAGAATATGCACCCTCACTAACAGAGTATATTTCTCCTCATTACTATTGAAGCTGTCGGCACTTCTTACAGATGGTTCCCTACGTAAGTCCTTACAGCACACTACTGCTTTCCTTCTCTCATATCACAAGTTTGCAAACCCCACAACCAAGTACCGTTCCATCTATTCAACCCCCCCTTGTGCTTCCCTCACTTCTTGACTTGCCTCCTGAGTCCTGACTCCTGACGGAATCGGACCCAACTGAATCGTCACCCTCCCCCACCTCTCTCCTCCAAACAACACAGCCAACGCAAAAGCCCTAAAAGGGCCATTTTGTGATAGATCACCCCCATCTCTTCCCATTTAGGCCTTGCACAGACCGAAAGTGAGATCTGCAGCTATTCAGAAAAGGAGATCTCTTTAGTCCGTAAGCCTCGCCCTGCAGAAAGTCTAAACCATGCCCACTGCCAATTGGTCAGAATGCCAACACGAGAAAGTTTTTAACGTCCATCTGGAGTTTCGCGCTACTACTCACGCGTACTACTTTTTCCCACCTACTGCACACTGCAGCACAAATCCTCGTACTTCGTAAATTATGTTGTTAAAAATGGGGGCTGTCTGCCTAATAACTGCCTGCCCGCCTACTTGTGAACAGTGCGAAGCCTAGTTGAAACTCCTGGTGGAAAAGAGAAGTGCAGCCGACTCGCCGAGCAAGTGGTAGGCTACTGGTAGCTAGGGATTATTAGCACGCGGGAGATTGAGGGATCGGTCTGAATAGGGCCACAAAGTGAGGCCATTCGCAGCCCAAAACAATGGCCTTATATTTTTGATATCTACACTACTACTAAAGGAAGTCAAGTTTGTCTCAAGTTTTCATCAATCAACCAATACAACCAACCGAAATTTGACATTGTTACCCAGCAGAGAAAATGTTTCATCTCTAGCTCTGCTCTCTTTCTCCCGATAGATTCTACCCGAGAAGAACCGAAATCCGAAATCGGACAGGGGAGTTTTAAAAAAGCAAACATTGCAGTATTACCTCGCATCAAAATAAGCAAGCAAAAATAGAATCTGGTACTGTACCTGCATATCAAAGATATAAAAAGTTGAACAAACATGATCCTTTTCAACCCCCACGCTGCACGCTAGATCCGGAAGCCACTTCTGTACTGCATACATACAATACGTACATACCAACGTCTTGGTCTGAAATATGTGTAGCGACTACATGAGCCTTCACCGTGTTTGTGTGATGGGTCTTTTGACAATGTTGTCGATCCAAACCTTGCATCATCTGGATCACCATGGCTAACGAACAGACAAATCAGCTATTGACGTGCTGTATAGTACTCGATGCATGAATCTGAAATAGCTATTGGTGGAGCCAAACGAGTCAGATTCTGGTGATTCAACATTATATAAAAAGTAAACAGCTTATCAGTGGATTCTTAATAGGAACCCCAAAAATTAGGCCCAGAAAGGAGAAAATCCGCAACTTAACATTTTGTTGAATCCTCCTTTTGGAACGAAAAGAGATGTGACTAGATGAGAAGAGGGGATCCAGGTGTAACTTTTTATTACAAGACTATTTTAATACAAATCATTCGCTATCGCCATTCGCGGTAGCAGGGGAATCTTCTTTCGGAGCAGGAGCTTCATCCTCAGCTTCATCCTCCTCGTCCGAGTCGATTACTCGTCGATTCTTCCGGACAGGAGCAGGCGCAGCTTCTTCATCAACATCCATCGCATCTTCACCTCCAAAGACATCGTCCTGCATCTCCCTAGCGGCTTCTGCAGCACCATCGTCGTCGTCACTGTCCACGACAATCTCGCTACTCTTGTACTTGCTTGGCTTCTCTGGAGGAGCTTTCTTTTGGAGCCTTCTCTTCTTCTTGGGCTTCTCCTCCTCACTCCCCCCTCTATCTTCATCATCAGAGATGCCATCTTCGTTCTTCTTTCTTCGCTTGCCACCGGCACCACGCTTCTTGGATTTGGACTTCTTTGACACCCGGTCACCAGTCTCACTATCCGTCGTCATCTCAGCTTGCTCTCTTTGCTTCTCCTCTTCAGCTCTGGCCTCCGCAAGCTCACGATCCCTCTCTATGATCTTCTGTCGCTCTTCAGCAATTTTCTTCTTCCTCTCATGCTCGGCATCTTCCGCAGCTTTTCTGATTTCCTCTCGCTTCCTAAGCTCTTCCTCTCGTTTCTGCTTGGCTAGCTGCAACTTCTCGGCATTCTTCTCTTCATACTCCCTCTGTGCCTGAATTGAACGCTCTAATTGGCGACGCATCGTATTTCGGGCCATGTTCGCACGTTGCTCGATATCGTGCTTAGGATAGGGTGTCTGAGGGTGTTGAGCAATGGCTTCTAGAGACTCTATAGCTTCCTCAAGACCCGCAGCGGCAGCTTGAACCTCGGTGAGTGTACGCTGCACTTCGGGCATGTTGTAGACTGTGGTAGCTAGCTGGATCTGCACGAAAGCGACGTTAAATTTGAAGTGAACTTGCTCTGGAGCAATTTGGAGGGCCTGTAAAAGATTAGCTGATGCATAAAGATATGATGATTGTGCGACAAACCTTCTGAGAGTAGTCAAGAGCACTTTTGAATGCCGATAAACTCTTCTCCGTCTTTCCCTTGGCCAACCATGTCCGCCCCAAGCAAGCCAAGATCTGAGCATCGTGAGACCGGTCCTTTGACAAAGCCGCCTCATAGTGCTCAATGGCCTTACTGAACTGCCGCAGCTCGGCGAATATGTGGCCCAGATTGACGTATACACTCGGGTCCTTGACTGTGTCCCGAACTTTGACGAATATCGACAGAGCGGTCTTGAAGTCCTTCTTGTCCTCAACAAGAGCAATAGCAATTCCTTGAGCTGCATATGCATTCTTTGGGTCAAGCTGTAAAGCTTTATCAAAGAATTCAACCGCTTTGACATACATGGCACTACGTTTCTGCTTCTCTTGATCGGTCTCTCGGCGCATTTCACGAGCGGTCATGAGATACAAATTTCCCATTCCAATCAAAGCATAACGGTCATGCTTCTCATAGTTCTGCAGAGTGTGTTTGTAATGGCGTAACTCTGGATCTTCCGCAATATTGCCTCGGCCCCTTCGAGAATGAACCCGCCCAAGATACCAACCGTACAAGGCGCGTACTTCGAGATCAGCAGACGAATCTTGGTAAAGCTTTGAAATGGCCTTGGGTCCGTCTTCTGTTGGATTTTGGCGAAGGGCAATATAAGCCTGTCTCGTTCTTGCATCCGTATAGTCGCTATGGCGGTCTAGAAGGCCATTGTATACCGTGCTGGCTTCTTCGAGTAAACCATTGGCCTCATAAGTTCGCCCAAGATTATAGCTGATGGTAGTGACAAGCGCGTCACCGTCGGAGTCATCTTGCTTGTCTTTGATCTTGACGCAAGCATTTAAAGCAACCTGGAACATCTCTCGAGCCAGATCATACTTCTCGGCTTGGTAGTAGAAACATCCCATGTTATTTAACAGTTGGGGTGGAAGCCCTGTTCGAATAGATGTTTTGAAAGCAGCTTCCTCCTCGGGATCTTCTGGTTTCTGATCATTGGGAATTTGATCAAACTCAAGGTGTTCTACTTGTTGGAGACATTGCAGACTCTTTTCGGGCTGGTCGGTCTCGTAGAGTCGTGCGAGATTGAGCAACACGGAAGCATCTGGAACGAGGTTCTTCTTAGGATCCTTCCAAGCCGTCCGAACATTTTCGAGATAACCAACAGCCTTCTTGAATTCTGTAGACTTGTCCTCCTTGACGCCACTTTGCTGAGTTGTAAACACCTCTTCAGCGTAGAGAGTGCCTAGGAGAATCATAGCTTCTACATTCTTAGACTGCTGAATGATTTTCTCCAGTCTCAACTTTGCTTCACCAAAGTCACTCTTTAGGACTGAAAGTTGCGCTGCACCAAACTTTGCAGGTAGAAAACCACGCTCAGCACCACCTCTGGCCTCGTCCGCTCGGCGATAGTAATCAGTTGCTCGCTCGTAGTCGTCTTTGTAGTGCTCCTTTCGAGCTAACAAGTACCAACCATCACTGGCAATTGCATTTACGTCTGTATACTGAATTGCCTTATGCGCCAGGGTATCCACATTTGGCAAGGACTTTCGGGACAAAAAGTAGCTAGCAAACGTCGCACATGTTAGCGGAAGGTCTTTATCGGCCTTGAAAGCTTTTTGTGTGTATTCCGTCATCGCTTTTTTGTAGAGTCGAATGAATTCCGGCCCATTTGTGGGAACGTGTGAACTCGCATCGAGATAGAAAAGACCGAGAAGGATGTTCGCAATCTTTGAGTCAGGGTTGATCTCCAAAGCTCGTTCCCAAGCTGTCTTCGCATCTTCCTTGAACCCCAGCTGCCAGAAACAACAACCAATTCCTATCCGTGGATCTGGATCAATCAAGTCAGGCATCTTGTGCAAAGCCTCCTGGTAACCCTCCAAGGCGTCTGCATATTTGCCCAGAGAGTATTGAGCTCTAGATTTGCCCAACACCGCCATCATGTTTCTACCCGCAGAGACTCGAATCGCGTCTTCGAATGACTTCAAAGAGGCTCGTAGAATATCTGCTTTCTCTGGATCAATCGCGCCAGGTGCCGCGGATTTCGAAGGTGGTTGGAGGGAAGCCTTCAATAATTGAAGAACTCCACGAGCGAGGTATAAAGGGGGGAACGCTGGGTTTATTCGGAGCGCCTCGTTCAGTGTCGAAGTCGAGATTTGCAGGTAGTACTCCTTCGTTTTTGCTTCTGAGACAAGAGCGCCTTCTGGAGCAACTCGAGGAGCTTCTCTGCTCTTCCAGAGGTACATCCAGCAAAGACAAGTCAACATACTGAGCTTTTCTTTTGGTCCACCTTTCATTGCTTGTCCTCCTTTGATGAGCATTTCGATAGCATGGTCGACCTTCTTCTGCTTCGCATACGCAAGGGAGACTGTCATCCAATATGTCCGCGCCGCGCCCTCATTCTCCAGCAGTGTACATAATTCGGTAGGATCGTCCAAAAGATCCTCAAGATCAACCTCTACAGCTTCGTCGTCGCCTTCGCCCTGGACCGGGATGTCGATGGCGGAAGGGATGTCGGAGAAGCGCATGCTGACCATCTGATGACCTGGAGATACACCCGCACCGTATCCATTTGTTCCCCCGTTGACATTCCCATTGCGAACGGCAGCCATCTTGAAGTGGAGTCGATTCTCGAATGGAGGAATGAGAAAAGGGAGTGGCAGAGACGAGCCTCATATGCGGGTGTAGAAGGCGTGTACAGCGCGCGGAATCGCAAAAGCTCTCAGTCGAGCTTGGAAGCCGGTCAGAACCTGCTGAACATCTGGTCGTACGGTGAGTATCCGCAACTAATGCAAGGTGTAGTTATAAAGCTGCCCGAGGTTTTGGGCGACAAGGTTTCAAATTGCGTGAACCTGTTCTGGTTGACGGGACTCGCGCGCGAACAATTTTACGCTAACGAAGCTAAGACCAATTAGTCCGACACAACACCAACGCTAGTAAGTAAATAAATAATCATAGAAGGACCGTCAAATCATCAAGCAATATCAATGCCTTCAGAAAATCTTCAACATACTATCACGATCCAACTTTTTGGGTACCAGACTTTCTTTTCTTATGTTACTCCATATCATGCGAGGGAGTGGAGCCCCATGTATGCATAGGTGTAGGTTCAATAGATAGTTTTCATATGAACTCATAAATTGTAATCGTATATTTACAAAGACGCATAAACTCCATGCCAATATCAACCAGGTCTCCCTAATGACATAAACGACTCTAAATTTGTATCATCTACTTCGCAATCAAGGGTAAGGCTTGCTTAGCCTTTGATGCCGCAAGATCTGCAGCTTTCTGAAGTTGTTCGGACTTCAGCTTTCGAAGGTAGCGGAAGAGAACGATGAAAAGCAGCTCCATACTATTCCAAGTCAGCATATACGAGTGGAAATAATTAAACAATGCATACCGTTCTTTTGTCATCATCAGAAGCCCTTGAACGAGCAGTCCCTTCGAAATTTGTGGCGCAATACCCTTGAAAAGGCCCAGCAAACCCTCGTTCTGGACAATAAAGCGCATCACTTCGATGAAGCTTTTGAATGGCTTCCCGGCCCGGGATGGTGGAGGCCTTGATTGCAGGCCCACCTTGGCAACAATAAGTGGTTGAGTTGCAATTGTAGCCAAAGATTTTGACATTGCTCCGAGCACTACATATCAAATTAGTGACTTGCAATGAGAAATTGAACGGAAGACGTACAGAATGCTTCCCATGGTCTAAGATTCAACTTTCCAGGGAAAATAACTTCTCTTAATCTTTGATACGCGCCGTATGTAATAGCGGGATTAACAACCAGGACCAAGCTAGCTTTGAGCCCTCTCCAGAGCCCAGTCCACCCATCTTCACTGTTGATCACTTCCTTGGCTGTGTCTACCATTCCTTTCCTCTCGCTCTTCCCCTGCGTTTGCTGACGAGTAGTGACCACAGCAACTGGAATAGTGAAAATTTGGGCCACAGCTCCTGCAATAGCACCTAGTGATAATTCAACGGCTGTACCGGGGGGCGTTGGTAATGTCTGCGACTTGATATAAAGCGTCCGGACAACAGAATACCAGTAAAAGTATGCGAAATTTGTCGAAGCAACACCAATTAGAGCACCATTGATGCCGGAATAAAGACCGGATATTCCATCATCGTCAACAATTTTAGTAATTGCGTCCCACGTCGAGGTGTAGTGGGGTGGTAGATCAGCATCAACCGGATCTGTTATTTTTCGCTTGACTTGAACCTGTAACCGGGTCTTGACTCTGGAATAGCCAAAAATGTATCAGCAGAAGTTCTTGGGGGAAAGTATTCAGTGGGAGAAATGCGCTCGGGAAGGGTTGCATCTCGGAAAAGAGGACCGGCTCACATGTCTAAAGGATACACCAAAGCATTGGCGATGACTGCTCCAGTGGCCCCAGCAACTGCTCCACCCCAAGGGGGGATCAGAGCTTCTTTTGATTGTGCCGCCATTATGGTAACTGTGGAAAGAGGTTGTTCGTCAACAAACAACTCGAGAAGAATGGCCAGAATCGGCGGTTGGGAGCTTGATATGCAACAATGAGAGCAGCCGAGGCTAAAGAACCCGCGGTTGTGCAAGCTGGGGCTGATGATCCGTACTGTACGGAGGAGAAGGCTACTGTACCCGGTGCTGGTGGTGGGTCTTTTTTGTACAGTACTGTATCCCGCTCCGCCCCTTCAGTACCCCACCACCCACCACCCCCGCCCCCGCCAGTACGGTACCGGTCCAGGTTTTCAAAATCTAGTACTGTATTATTTCACGTTGCCGAGAACTTTCTCTCTCTATCCCTCTGCCTCCTTAGGTATCTATGTCGGCCCAAAGAGACAGTCCTCAGCAGCATGGAAGCTGATGCTCAGGTACAGTACATCCCACCCACTCCACTGTTTCCGGCCCAAATCACGCCTTTGCGTTTGTGCTCACGAGTCATAGGCCGCCGAATCCAAGGTCGAGAAGTCGCTCACGAAGGAGGAGGCCTTGAAGAATGCCATTCGTGCTGCAGAGTTGTACATGAAAATCTCCAAACTGGCCAGTAGTGATGCAGAGCGGGCAAGGTTCCGTGGCAAGTGCAAACAGCTTCTTTCAAAAGCAGAAGAGATCAAACAAGCAGCACAATGGACTCCCTCTGCAAGCAAGGAAGTGGAAGTCCTCTTGAAAGCGCCGCTGTCTGGGAGACAAATTTCTAGACGAGAGGAAGTCATACTTCTCGAGGGGTCCAAATTACATGGCTTCAAATTTCCACCTTGGACAAATGAACCGGACAACTCGCTCTTTGATAGCAACCCTGATGAGACATCATTTTACACGTAGACTTTCCTCATGACCGTGCCAAGTTCGCTTCTAATATTTCATAGTGAATCAGCAGACTTGAAGTTATCGGATGCTCAAAAGGCGATTTTCGCGGGATGGAAAAGACCCCATGAAAGTTTGGGCACTCTCACTGATGAGGGCATTACTATTTCTACCAAAGAACTTGATTTGGTCCAAGACATTACCACAGACTGTTCCGTTGTAGCCAGTCTCTGTGCCGGTATTGCACGTTTTAGGAAGGGTCATGGGCAAGTAAGTCAGCTCAATTGGTCATTGCAATAATGCTAAATCATCTCAAGCTCCTTCCCACAATGATGTACCCTTTTGATCAGCAAAATTCCAGGCCTCAAGTATCGAAGAACGGAAAATATATCTTTCGTCTCCATTTTAATGGATGCTTCAGAAAAGTCACAATAGATGACAGACTCCCGGCATCCAACACCCCACGGTGTCTTCACGTAATCGACCGCAATAATCCAAAACTACTTTGGCCAGCCTTGATAGAAAAGGCATACTTAAAGGTGCGAGGCGGATATGACTTTCCAGGCTCCAATTCGGGAACAGATCTATGGGTCATGACAGGATGGATCCCAGAGCAAGTGTTCCTTCAGAGGTAGGCTCCAGAATCATCACTTTTGTCATCCAGCATACTGACAGTTGCCACAGCGATGAATTGCAACCCGAACTGCTCTGGCAGCGAATCCTCAACTCTTTTGGATACGGCGATGTTATGATTACACTGGGCACTGGAACATTGAGTCGTAAGGAAGAGAAAGAGCTTGGCTTAGCCGGCGAACATGATTATGCAGTACTCGACATGAAAGAAGCTGGTTCGCAACGCTTACTCTTGATTAAAAATCCCTGGTGTGATGGGATGGTATGGAAAGGAAGAGTATTGGTTTCCGAAGAAGAAACATCCACTCAAACTTGGACACAGCATCTCCGAGAAGCACTTCCAAACAGCGCAACGAAGCCTGGCACTTTTTGGATGAATTTGGAGGCCGTTGTACAGCATTTTGAATCTCTGTACCTAAACTGGAACCCAGGGCTCTTCAAATATCGCCAGGATCATCACTTTTCCTGGACGATTCCCACAATGAAGAATCCGGGCTACTTTATACACAACCCACAATATGCTCTCCATTCGGCCAAAGCAGAAACGATATGGGTATTGTTAAGTCGACACTTCGCCACATCGGAGCACGACATAGCACAAGACAAACCCAGCACTCTTTCAAATACTTCCAGTGCTCTAGGCTTCATAAGCCTGTACATTTTCTCCTCTGCTGCTGGCCAGCGAGTATATCTCAGCGACGACGCTCTCCACCGTGGCGCCTTCGTCGACTCCCCGCAAACACTCGCTCGCCTAGAAGTCTCGCCCTCAGAGACCTACACCATCGTGCCCGCTCAACACGGACTTCCACTTCCCAAATACTCGTTCACACTTTCCTTCTTCTCCCGCAGTCCCCTGACCGTCGCCCCCGCCCTGGACAGCCTCCCTCACTTCACCGCACACGCCGGCTCCTGGACGCGCCACACAGCCGGCGGCAACGCATCCGCTCCAACCTACCCCCTAAACCCTCAATTCTCCATCGCAATCCCTTCTCCCACGCCAATAACTCTCATCCTCGAGAGTGCCGACCCAGAACTAGCGGTACACGTCAAGCTCGTCTACTCGTCCGGCCAGCGCGTCACCAGCATAACAGGAAAGGACATGGTGATGTCGTCCGGCGACTACCGACGCGGCTGTGCATTCGCTTCTCTCCCCTCGGTCGTCCCCACTGGCAAATACACAATAGTCTGCTCCACTTTCTCAGCCGGACAGGCCGGTTCCTTTACACTCCGCGTCGGCTCGGCCATCCCGTGCACCGTGCTCCCCATCCCAGCTGAGACAGCAGGACGACTCTCGACGCGCTTGCCAGCATTAGTGTTCCGGGACGGAGTGGATAGGACGTTGGCGCCGCTGACTGTCAGCAGGCTGACGAAGCTGATGGTCGTGGTCAGGTCGGGGGGTACGAGTCGGCCGCTACTGAGAGTTAGTATTGAGAGGGGCCAGGGGCCGCATAAGAAGACCTTGGATGAAAGTTGTGGGGGTTACTTTAGTGATGCGCCGATGGGAATTCGGAGTGCGGACTTGGATTTGAGTCCGAATATGAGTGCGCCAGGTGGATTGTGGATTGTGGTTGAAAGGCTTGGGGGCAGGAATGGGATTGATGAGGTCGAGGTGGAGGTTTTGAGTGATAGTGCTATTAGCGTTGGCCTGTGGGTGTTGAGGTGAAGTGAAGCATTGGCAATGTTGTACTCTGTATGCACTGTTGGTGGAGTTAAGAAACTATGATTCATAGCACCTAGCAGCTACCTAGCTATTTGCTCAAAGGTATTCACAAGATGGATTCGCCTTTCATATCCTCTTATCACATCCACCCATCAATCATACCTCGCCTCACCGCATATGAAGGTGATAACGACAGTATCATGCCAATCCAAATATGCACCCCTCTCGAACTCAAATGCGAGACAAAAGGTCTCTTCCTGCAAGCTAGCGAAAACGCTCAAAGCAGCTTCTGGTATAACCACCGAACCAAATCTACGCCCCGTCGCCAAATGCCCCAAACTCCAGATACGATTGTTCATAGACTCGTCTCATGAATTGCACAACCTGAAGGCGCGCGAGCATGAATAAAAAAAATCCGTCCTTGATAAACACCAGACCAAGCCAGCCAACTCGTAACGCCGTAGTAAATATTTAATATCCAGCCAATGGAATATCTTTGACCTGACCTATCATATGACAAGTGTCTTAAGGGTAT
This sequence comes from Lachnellula cervina, assembly GCA_007825325.1. Taxonomy (NCBI): domain Eukaryota; kingdom Fungi; phylum Ascomycota; class Leotiomycetes; order Helotiales; family Lachnaceae; genus Lachnellula; species Lachnellula cervina. The sequence goes on along the minus strand of QGMG01000053.1, from coordinate 30,680 downwards.
GTAGCCAATTCTCAATGTCATCGCTACTGGGTCCCGATATTGCGATATCTAGGAATCGCGATGGAGGCTTCGGGCCCAAGTAGCTGGGAGAATGGTCATGATGAAGTTCCTCCTCTCCGTCGTCGGCCTCGGCTTGGTCCTTCTGGTCTCTGGGAGAGCACGTCTCTCAATTGCGCATCGTCCTTATCTTTATCTACATGGTGAACCCTAACATGTCTAGTTTTTGTTAGGCCTATGTTCGTTCAAATCTAAAGTTTAAACTGGCTTCCTTCCAGCAAAGAGGTGTGGGGGAGGGACTGCATATCAATAGCTACGCACCTTTGGAGATTGTCGGGTCTGGGGTATTTGTGTTCTCTGTCAGGACAAAAGGGACACACATATCCGGGAGAATCGTGAACCAGGCCATGCCTGATCATCTCATTCTTCCTTTTAAAGCCCTTGCCACCTTCGCTCCTTGGGCAACCTTTCACACTGCAGTAATGTGGCCTATTCGATGAATGGACATTCGCATGCGAATTCAGCAGGTACTGTTTATCATTAGTCTAAGCTTCCTTCATATGATTTAATAAATGTGTAGCCCACCTGTGTCTGAAATGGTTGCGCCATACAACCCGGATAAGTGCAATGAAATCCACCAATTTGCGGATTCGTTATGCCATCAATACTCATTCTATCAATCGCAGGCGTCGCACCTGAATGATCAGTACTAGGAGTTTCGGTGTTGCTATTACTATATTCGCCAGCGCTCGAGTACGGATGACCATCTGTCTGAGATTGCCTTCGATGAAGCCCTGAACCATGCCCAAAAGTATAAAAGCCGCCACGGCCTGGTGATGGAAGTTCTCTTCGGTATTCATTAGGTGATTTTGGAGGTGAGCCGTGGCCTGGAACAGCAGCAAATTGCAGGGGTCGGCCTGGGGGGATTGCGCGAAAGGCGAATTGCCTGTCTGGAGCGGTTCTGGAATATGACTGATATCTCCAAGCTGATCCGTTATTGATGGAAGGGTTATTGGGCCTCCATTCCCATTAGAGACCGAATGCGGCGAGTTGTGACGAATTGGTGGAAGTTCTCCAGGAGCTTTAATCTCAATTTTGACATTTGCGTCTGGTGAAGGATGCAGTCGAGCTCCACCCACCAATGTAGCCGTTATTGAAGGTATCGTCGGCTTAACATCTTCCATAATGTCTCCTTCTGCTCTTCTCATATCCGATCTGAGCTCGGCGCACTTGGTCGCAGGAATCGCTTGTGTGGGTGTTGGTGGGGAGTTGCCCTTCAATACATTCATAGCTCTTGCTGCCACGGAGGAGAGATCGTCCTTCTCTACTCCATTCTTTTCTACCGGTTCCTCTTCTACTACTTCTTCTTCTCTCACATCCTTCTCCATATTTTCCTTGTCGTCGTCCTTTTCTATGTTGACCTCGACGTGCGTGCCGCCCATTGTGCTATCCTCCTCTACCCACGAGGCTAAAGGCTCATTCCCAGCTTTGCGCGCCGTGTCAGAATGCTGGAAACCACCCAAATAATCAATCAAAACAGCATCGCTTAGACTTGGACGAACTTTCGGTTTGTAGGAGCTCTTGCGATCGGGACTGCCCGGGGGGCTGGAATCGGGACTGACGGGAGGTAATGGAACGGCCAGCGGAGGAGTCGGCGACGGCTTGTAGTTAACTATTCTGGGTTCGAGTTGAGGACTGGTGGGAAATCCAGCATCGTCTTGGTAGTAGTCGTTGTCGTCGGGAGCTGGTGGAACTTGGACGTGTTGGTTCTCGACAGTAGTCATAATTATTATGTCCAAATCGCCATCGGAAGCACAAGAGTGAGTACAGTATAGGAAGATTGCACAAGACAAGGACGGAGACAGGGCAGGACAGAGCAGGGCAAGGCGGATAATCACATCAGCATAGCATATCAGCCAGAGTAACCATGCGACCACGTAGAACTGGCTACCATGTACAAGTACCGACTGGAGAGACGCAGTGCAGTGGTGGAAAAGAAAGTGTGAGCGAAGCCGTGGATCCTGTGAGTGAGCCTCCAGGTGGCGCCGCTTGTACTGGACGTGGGTAGCTGGGCGAGCGGTGCAGTGCGGCGAGGTGTGGTTCTTAAGAGTTAAGGCGGGGGGAGAAGAACAAGGACCTGACTTGACAGACAGGACAGGGGAGGGATGGGAGAGGAGAGGAGAGGAGAATAGTGGAGAGTAGTGGGCGGACGTTGATAGGTGAACCAACAGAGCCGTCGTAGCCTCAAAGGGTAGTAAGGAAGGAGGCTATGTTAAAGTATCGCACCAGGCCAGGATGGTCAAGGCACAGACAGTCCTGTAAGTAATTTACGAATCGAATCGTATAGGGACGGTACGGCAGGGGCGGTGGGTGCGTCCACGACCACGACTCCACGGAAATACAATAGATTATTATTAATATAATACCGTATATATAGACAGAGAAAATCGAAGCAGAAGGAATTAGCGGTCTAGGTGAGAGTACCGGTACTTTATGCGGCATACAGATAGATGTTTTGGGGAGAGAGAACAGAGAATACAGCACAAAAAGGAAGGATGGGGGGGTAATAATAAGTGTACTGTACAGTACGGTGGCAGAGCGATATACCATCCAACAAATGCCTTCTATGGATGGATGGATCGGTCGTTTGTTCCACCGTTGACAGCGCAGTCAGTGGTCCATTCCATTATTTCTATTCTCATATTCTCATTTCTGCAGATGGCTGAGAGCAGCGACGGAGCACAGCACACACAGGCTCGCAGCACAACGCTGCACTGCACTCGAGTACTGGCCTCTGGCAGGCCCAAAACTGTCTAGCCCCCCCTTTCCTCCCCTCCTCTTCCGCTGAACCTCAACTACTCGAGTTGCTCAATTCAACCTTGGAACGTATTAGAGCAGCAGTACCAAGTAGTAGTACCGGGAGGTTGTAGCACAGCAGCACAGCACAGCACTGTAGCACACCACGCCAGACGCCGACTCGCCGAGTGGTCTCCCCTTCCCGAGCCCGCCAATGTCTGCTCCAGCCTCACTAGACAGGGGGTTGGCTTTGGTTGGCTTGATTGATTACCTTCTTCTCTACAGTACCTTACCTTACCTCCAGCCTCCCTCCTCAAGGACCTTATTACAGTACGGATTAACATGCTCATGTCTCATTGCTACCCTTTCAAACTCCCCATTCTACGACATACTCATCTACATACACATCCCGTACTGTTTCCGTCGCTTTATGAAGTACAAATGCAAGAAACAGATGCAGCCATGCGATGACATCCATGTTAGAATTTCAGCCTCAATAATACCTGCGTAAGCTTCAGAGCGGAACGGCTATGCAGCGTTTCAACAACGACTCGAGTTACGAGTAAGTTACTCGTACGGACAGAGCAGAGCAGTACGTATTCCTCTCCAACATCCGACATCCGGTCAGCGAGAGCGAGTCTATTTCTATGCATACCGGTACCTACAGTGACCCTACCCTGATTCCAGCATCTATCCTATCCGCATACAGTTATCAATGCGATCTGCGACTTACCTCATGCGGTGCTATCCATGGCTGCCGTCGTACTGTAGTATTATTATTTACACCAGCAGCATTCGCCGCAATCCTCGCCTCGGAAACTTCTTTGCCTCCGAATCTACCCCGCGAGCTATGCTCCCGATAGGGACAGTACAGCTTCCTTCCTCGCTGTGCTCTCGCTCCCGTCCTCCTCAACAATACTCGGTAATATTTGGTGGAAGCCCATCCATCATGCACTGCAAATGCAAAGTGTACTGTACTGTACTGTACATACAGGACTGTATTCGTACCATGAGGTCCGCAGAGTAGTCAGGTCGGAGTATGCAGCACTCATCAGCCGTTACCGTAACTTGCCCGCATCCAGTAGAATGCGAGCCTCAGCATGCATCCTATCTGAGCCGCACCATTCGCAAGTTCTTTCGGACATCCAGAACACCCACAGCGAATCCCACACGACCTGTTGAAGAAACCATCGAGCTGCTTCGTATCGTCTGACCCAGAGTCCCAGACCCCCAGCCATCTCAACCATTCCTATTGCAGCAGCACGCCGCGTCCTCAGTGACAAGTCTTCACTAACCCTGACCACAGTGCCACACTACTGTCCATCCACAGTCCACAGTCCACAGTCTATGAATCGTACCCTCTCTCAAATAATACCGAAAATAAAAAAATCATTCAGCCGCTGAATCCTTGTACGTACGGAGGAGTGCATTTGCCGAACAATGCACCTCTCCTCTGCTGTGCTCTGCGCAGATTACTACTGTATTGAAATCGCGGGGAGAGTTTAGCCACCCACCACCAGAGCCACACCTACGTTCCAGCCTTCCAGCCCAGCTCATCCTCATCTCACGTGAGTCTGAGTGGTGACATTTTGGGCTGCTGATGACTGGTGTGGGATTTTACGAGCTGTTGGAAATGAAAGGATGCCATTGTTCTTATTAATAGTAGACCCAATACTAAATGAAGCCCAGGCAGCAGCATTTGAACTTTATTTTGGGAGCCAAAGTATTGGTTCGTCGACCTACGGAGGTAGCTTAGAGGCTGAATGAGAAAAGCCACGACAGGGCCTACATAATACTCCCGTCGGATGATGAGTGAAAATGGAAAAGTCATCAAGAATGAGAAGTGATTCTCAGATGCTGCTATATATCCTACTGCCTATGCCATCTTAAAGCAAAACTCCCTGCGCCAATCCAATCCGATGTATGCAATGCCCGATACCTTCCTCGTATACTCCTCTCCTTCGCTTCTAAAATATTCTTACACATGCTCAATAGGCTCTTCTGGTAACAACTCTTCCACCTCTTGCACCATACAGCTCTTGAGGGGTGGCCTGACGATACCATTGAAGAGGAAGGTCCCGTAAACCAAGAGCGCGAACCCAAGAACCTGGAGCCACTTGAAGGATTCCCATCCGAGGAATAACGAGACAATCCAAATGAACAGTGTTCTGCAGGTATCAATGGTTGACCTAGAGGTGGCAGAAACACTCCTCGTCACCGAAAGACCGAAGAAATTGAAGCCACTGGGAAAAGCAAATGTTAGTTCATAAAAGTGACAAACTGGGAGAGGGAAGGATTTACCCAATACTGATCATAATCAAAATACTGGAAATCCCAATTTCCTTGAAATGGGTCATCTCATAAAACCCTTCCCTCATATCAAAATACCCATACTGCCCCTTGGTGGTCCTGCCAATTGCCAAATGCAGCACGGCCATGCCAAAGATAGTGACCAAGAATCCAAAGAGACCCTCCCAGCCCACAACTTTCAGGGGCTCCAGAGCGTACTTTTCCAAAATATACTCTTCCAGCACGAATTGACTCGCTGTAAATATCTGGGCCCCTGCAATGAGAAACACTCCAACCATAGTCCTCACCGCCTCTGGCGTCCTGGCTTGTTTCTCAACAGCAGAAGCAGCAGCTCTGATAAGAAGCATGACCGTTTCAGCAGTCGCCTTCTCCTTCTCTTTGTAAATGGCACCTGCTAGGCCAACAATAGCCACGCCTAATACAACAGTAACCAGCGCAAACCACTGGAACAGATGTAGTTTCCTCCGGAGGAAGATAACGCTGAATACCCCTACAAACAGCACCAAGGCCCCTCTCGTCATCTGGTAGATACTGGGCACCACAAACAAAAGGCCGACATTCATCAGGGTCGTCCCGCAGATATCACAAATAGCCGGCAACGACAGCATCAACACCTTCCACCCCACCAGCGGAATCCGGCTCTCGTCCACCGGCTTCACCATTACTTTCGTCGCGGGGTTTATCAACGTGGTATTAGAGTGAATGGAATCTGTGTCATTCTCCTCGTGGGAGCCATTCTCCTCCTGGGCAACGGACTCGTAGCCCTCTTCCTGCGGCACGGCTTTGGGGTAGTATTTCGAGTAGAGGTTGAAGGCGCCGACGAACAGCCAGCATCCCATCTCGCCGATGAACATCTGGCATGTTTGCAGGACGGGCTGCTCGAAGGTCTTGCGTTTCTTGGGGTCTAGGTCGTAGCAATGGCGGACGCAGATGTTGTCCTAGGTAGATGTCTTATCAGCAATGGGTGCTTTGGAGCTCCCGGTCTGCGGGAAGAGGGGATGGATGGATGGATGGGTGGGTGGAAGGGGGAAACAAACTTGGTATTTTGTTAGAAGGGTGTTGCAGACGCCGGTGACCAGCATCATGGCCACCAAGAACGGAATCAGGGCTTTGACTGCCATGTTGACGTTGACCGTCTACTCTCTCTATCGCCTCCTCGTCACTGATAAGAGTCCAGGTGTACGCAGCTATCTCATGAGCTTTGTTCCGTTCCTGACAATGGATGTTATTATATCACGCAAGCAGAGATGAGTATTCAAGATCGGGTCGCAGTCATAAGATGTTCGCAGTAGGTAGCGTTGAAGCCTTTATGATCGTCGTGGTGCTCAGGTGCTCTTTGTTCTGACACAGACACAGAATGAACTGAGTCGAGCTACAGCACCCTATGCTCGCTAACCGAGTCAAACGTCTCAAGCAGATCAGCCCCCAAATCCAGCAATTGATAGAGGCTCTCTGGTGTCACAGGTCTCCACAATCTAGAATGAACGTACGCTTTTCATAAGGCTGAGGCTCTGTGTGCAATGTTATTTTGCCAAGAAGCAGATGTCGCTTTCCCCCTGTTTGTGCACCAAGGTGAGGGGTGAAAGAAAGCCTGTCTGGTGCCTGGTAACCTGAATGCTCAACCCAGACATGCATTTTCTAACACGACATTTTGTTGATAAATTCATTACTGTGTTTATGATCCTTCCCAACCCAAGAGATATGTTCAAACTACATATTCTAATCCTAACCATCCAACTCCTGCGCTACCTGGCAATTTGCCCAGCGCCCTCCTTCATAGCACTCTCCACAAGCATTACGCTCTCATCTTTGTTATGCTTCCTCTTGGAATGCCCTTCTTTCTCTACCTTGACCTTGTGCTCTTTCGGTTTCTCGTCATTAATATTGTTGTAATGCTGAATACCCAATTCCCTATCCCTTTTCAACCTCTCTTGGTCCTCCTCTGAAACAGGAACTCCTTCAATAGCCTTCACATGCTTAGCCTCGATGAAACTCATAATTCCACCCATTGCAGCGACGATACAAGCCAGTGCCACGAAAAGACCAGTACTCCATGATGGACGCTTGTATCTGTTTAGGCCCCACATGAAACCCGAGAGAACAGCTTGGAGGAAGGTGTTTATGACCATAGTCCAAACCACGAAATCCAGCTTCCACATTTTCGTTGGGGGAGCGCGAATGCCCGTCAAAGGAGCATCCGAGATCTTGATAATTGGGAAAGCCAGACTGCTTTCGGGGAAATTAGGAGCTTCCGTCACCACATTCGCTGGTCCCAGTTCCACGGGTAACTTCTCCGAGCCTGCTAGTCTAAACCACCCCCGGTTGATACCCGCGAGTCTTCGAAGACCAATCTCCTTCTTCTGGATACGATATTGCAGCAAGTAGTAGAGATCGCGGAATCTCCATGGAATAGTGCCAAAACCAGTAACACAGAAGAGCGAGTTCAAGATCTGGGAATCGATTTCGATCCAGATACGCCGAGGAGAGTTGATGTCGTTACAAGTCGGCTTGCACATAGCTGGAGATGCGTTGCAAAGTAACAAAAACAGCATTCCACCCCATGCAACAACGTTGAGTCCATATACTGTCACTAGGAATCCGATGGGTGTGAGGAAGAACCCCCAGAATGCCTTCAATCCAATGATAGTGGACTTCTGCCAAGTATGCTTCGGTGGAAACTGATATCCGTTCTCGAATGGGGTCGTTTTGAACTCAGCATTTGTCTTTACTGACGTCGACTTGGGTGAGACATTTGTGTCGCTGCTGCTGCGCTGATCCACCCCCTTCATCTTCCCTTTAGAAATCTCCATCTCTGCAACTTTCGCTTTCTCTAAAATTTCTTCCGAAGTATCCAGAGGTTCGTCGGGTGCCATGACGCCGTGCATCTGCGCCTCAGATTCATCCACTGCCTCTGGGACGGTCTGAAAGCCAGAAGATGGTTCTCTAGGTCTGTTGAGAGTGCCCGAGCTCTTGTGCCTTAGCATATCAGACTGTGAACCTTGCCTCGTTATACTCGCGCGCCGCTCCTTCTCTCGAACCTGTCCTTCACCTGACCAACCCTCACTGCCGTAGCTACCTCTCCTAATGTCCGATACCGATGGCAACGACGAAGCAATGGTCCCGGTCGCAATCATAAAACCAGTAGGCGGATTGGACTCTTGAAAAGTCTTCGAAGCGCTTCGCAGGCGTCCTGAAAGTGATGAGGTGCTTGACTGGCCTCTGCTTCGATTCCCGCTTTCTTCGGTATCGGTATTTGTCCGACGAGGAGCTGGTGGGGTGCTGGTGGGAGATGGCGGTCTACTCACTGACGGAAATGGCTCGGGGCCATCATTTTGTACGGATGCGCCAGTGGCAGGCGCAGTCGGCGAAAATGCCATGAGGTGAGGTCGCCGGCTGTAGATTGGGAGACAATTGCGTGGTTGTGGCAACGACGACCAGGCTTTCGAGACTCGCCCAGTAGTTTCTAGAGTCGGATGAGACGGGGTGGCAATGCAATATTGACGACAAGAGCCCGTTGGAGCACAACAAATGGTTTGGATAAGATGAGTTGGACGCAATAATAAGAATACGGATATACCTTAAGGATAGTAAACTTGATGAGACTCGAAATCAATATTTGGAGAAAGTGGATTTTCAGCCCTTATCTCCCGTCGACAAGTACTCCACAGTAGAGATCTACATGCCTAGGACCTAGGTATGAAATAGTACCAATAGGGGTATCAACTAAACCTCAACGAGCCATATCGAGAAGTTAAAGTTTTTGCTCTCCAATTTAAATGATACCCTATGGTATTTGATTGTATCGAATTATTAATCTACGAAGTAAAGTTACAACTCTCATTCCCGCTATCGAACAGTCCGTCTCTACCTATTGCGCAATCTTGTACGTACAGTACAGTACAAGTCCTTTGTAGTGCAGTTACGAGGCGGCTAAGTACTTCCTTCCGCAGTGTCTATCAAAAAGTGTCCAAACTTTATTTCATTTTGGAATATTCAAAACTCCACAACACCAACGTTTTTGAACATTTCCAATTCCAATACATAAACAATGACGCCCTCCGCTACTGCTACCGACCTCCCCCCCTCGTCTGCCCTCCAAGAGAACATCAACGACTCCAGAATCACCATAGAGCAGTCCCCTCACCCCGCCTATCTCCACCACCTAGCAACCCAAATCCTCCACGACCTACAACACCAACACGACTGGACCTTCCTCACCATCCACAAGCGCTCGACGCTCACCGACAACCCCCTTCCACGCCCTATAATCTCAGGTCTGCCCCCACGAAGGGTCTACATCCACCCCGACGAGCAAATCGAGATCCTAAAGGCAGAGCATGAAACAGGGGTATCTATTAAGCACGAGCCGGAGCGAGAATGGGTGCTCCCTAGCCAGATCCAGGAGACGTGGAGTTTGGCCAAATTTACGGCTGTGTTTGATGCGCTGGATACGGTGCCGCCGGGTAATAGTGGAAAGGAGGATGAGGGGGAAAGAAGTGTGGGGTGGAAGTGGCAGGGCAAGAATCGACAGAAGAGGCTGCTTCTCGGGACAGTACATGATGACAGTACGGTGGTTTACTATATTATGCATGATGGGATTGTGAAGCCGAGACAAAATTGAGGCGGGGGACATATGAGCCTGAAGACTTGTTGGAATATGCTGAGGGTAACTTAGCAATGAGGGGCTACCACTCGTCAAACCCGGTCTGGCCACATCCCACGTAACTCGATATGAGGAATCCCGAGGTTCTACTGTTATATTCGAAAGCCCGCTTGAAAGAAGGTGTGCAATTGGGAACCAGCCTCGTTGGTATGCTCAATCAAGTCTACTCAACTCAATGGCTGTGCTAAGCTAGTCACAGCATACTCCTATGACCCTCGTATTTCCGTGGGCCATCGATAGCATCTGCATCGAACTGAGCATGGTCCTAAGACTAGTGGAGCTAAGATGCCCTATCTAGGACTATTGGAATCTTTGCGCTACCCCGCAAGAAACAGCCGAAAGTGTATGACAATACGACCTATCATCAAAACCCGATCAAACCCATATTGTTATACCTATTGCATACCTAATGTGATCTACCCACTGCAAAACGCTTCAATCAAGTTTAAAACGTGGGGCCAGACTGTTCTAGATTTCTAGTGAACTCTTAAACATATTCTCATTGCACAACGTCCTTCACTTTTCTCCCATGAAGTTGGTCGGGTTATCACAAATTCATATCGTCTTCAAATTCTTTTACATTGGTTCTTATGCATTATTCCACCCTCTGACCACTTTCCTGTTTTACATTAGATGTGCTTTCCTTAAGGACAAACCAAAGCCCATCGTACGATCACGAAGCTTTCTTTGTGCTTATTTTCACAGTAGCAGCCATAAAGCTCCGCTGCGCGGTCAACTTCAGGCTCAAGACGCCTGATAGTTTACACAATGCATGAGAATACGCCAGAAGCACAACCAAAGCTGAATCAGTGCTGTTCGCTTGAACTGTTAGGTCATTTGATAGAGATACATGGTTTTCTCCCTTAAATTTGACCCCAATCAGTTTACTACTCTACTGCCTTCTCCAAGATTGAAAATTCATCGGCCTCCGAATCCAGCTTAACCATCCCATTCAACGGAATCGTAAGCATCGGACTCGTATGACCTGCATCAATGTCGAACAAAATTGGAAAGCTCGTCCCATTACACTGCTCCAATACCATCTTCCCAAACTCCTCCCTCATTCTGTCGTCATGTCCAAACGGTCTTCCGATCACCTGGTTCAAACGAGTTAGCATGGGGAAAAACCAACTGCTTGGAGAGAGCCGCGGTGCCTAGGAACTGTCTTGGGAGCTTGCATATGGGCTCTTGAAACAGTTCGTAGGCTCCTCGGCTCCCACTAGAGGAAAAGAAAAGAATTTATATGAGAATAAGCCTACCAATCCCGCAATATCATCCCACATTCCCACATTTCCCAAATCAGCCATGAAGCTGGCTGTCCTATAAATCGGAATGGGAGTAATGTTATCCTCGCCCATTGAATTTTCTAGCAGCAGAATCTTCCCCTTATGACTAGGCCAGAACTTGGTACCCTTCACTCTCATCATGACAGAAAGACATCCTCCAATAATCGGCCCGCTGGCCTCCCCACCACGCAGCCAGCGCCATGGAGGAGTCGTCTGCATCGTTCTTTCCTTCGTGCTACTGTCTCCCGATAGAAAGAAGTCAAGTGGCTCTTGCGTCCACTTCAGACTTCTCGGGACGGCACCCACTCCTTCCCCGGTAAGCACTTTCAAAAAGTGACCTGCGGTGAAGGGATCCGGGGAAGGGGGCTCCCCAAAATAGTCAACAGCAGTAGGGCCATAGAAAGTCCGAAGCCCGCACTGCGTGTAGAGCGCGTAATGCAAGAGCGTAATGTCTGAAAAGCCACAGAAAATCTTGGGATGCTTTTTGATGAGATCGTAGTCCAGGAAGCGCACAAGCTCGTTGCAAGTGGTGCCTCCCGAAGTGCAGAGAACGCATTTCACGTCAGGGTCTGCGAATGCAACGTGCAGTTCTTCGCAGCGCTGTAGCGTCGCTCTGCGGAAGTCGGTGGAGAGTAATTTGGTATCGAAGGTCTTTACTTTGAATCCGAGACCTTCGAAATATGATTTTGCACGGGTGATGGCCGTGGGGAAGATGTCGTTCAAGCGCCCTGAGGGAGAGACGAATGCGATCGTGTCGCCTCTGTTGAGACTTAGAGCGGATGGGACAATTTCATTTGACATTCTGAGTTGAGTTGGCTTAATCGGCCGTTTAACGCGTCTCTTATTTATATTAGGTACTCTACTCGTGTCGAGGATCAATGTTGTGAACTTACATTACTACCGTGTTTAATACATTCAGTGAGGTAGCTGCGATCTCCCTCAGTGACCTCACGGTACCTCCCCTATTGAGCCAATGGGATGGGTGATCCCACTTTAGCTCGTGGAGGTCTAGCCCTAACTAGCATAGTCAAATCCCACCCCTCAAGAAACGTGAGGCACGTCTCATATGACGAGGAATTCTCTCGTGATACTTTGTGCCATCTCTGCATTTCCAGACATCATGTAGATGGTTTGCATATTGTAGGCCGCATCAATAGTCAAATCCTCCTTGATGTCCTCGCCACCCTCATTCAGGACCTTCCAATAGTAAGGCAATGCAAGATGCACAAGACCCAGCATGTGATATGTCCTTGCCACGTTGTAATGAGCTTCTAGTCTTTCCTCAATAAGTTGCGACTCGCTACGAACATCGTAATAGCGAAGGATGAACGTCAGTCCCCGAAGAATGGAATGCTGCCTATTTTCAATCTGGCGTTTGAGAGCATCATGAATGTAGGTAAGACCTAGAGTAAGATGTATCATTGGATTATATGGATCAGCCGCATAGGCGCGCAGGAAATAATCTACAAGTAAAACATTAGTAGTTTCCCTATGCACCATAGGAATTGGACTACGTACTCAGAGCATACTGGAAACTATTATTCGTCGAGAGAATATAACCGTAGAGCATGAGGAGGGAAATGTCTAGGTCTTCGTTGATAATCAACCTTCCATTTTCATCCACAGCGGAATACGCTGCCTTTTCGACAAAGTTCTGTTTCCGCGATTCTTCGTCGACTAGGGTATAATCCATGATTTTGATTTGACGGAGTACGAACTTCTGTGTGGGACCTGAATTGTACCATGAAACGGGAGCGTTGTTCATTCGGGCCAAAGCAGCAAATACTCTATAGGCGTCCGTGGTGAATTGATAATCTTTCAAGAAGAATCGAGCTATGGCAAGGAGTGTGTGATCGTCGCTCGAGATCAACGCACACACTGAGGTATGGTTAGAGAGCAAACTTTATTGGAAGAATCCTGACTTACAACACCAACACAGATGTATTTGAAATTTATACTCCCGCGAGTAGCAAAAAACAATTGCCTCACTGGCAGCCTCCACGATCTCGTAAGATTCTTGTTGTTCGCCTCTTTTGGCCAAACAGATCGCATATTCCATGAAAATGTCTAACCAAGTACTAACAGAGATGTCTCTGTAGTTCTCTGGTATATTCTTTGGGTCTGTAGCATAGTCTGAAAGCTCTGCGCCAAGGCCTGTGGAAGTCAGTATGGATTAGCAACGGGAACGTTAGACCAACTTTGAGACAAACGAGCAGCCATCAATGAGAGATCTCCCACTCCATACACTCTAGCCATAGAAGATCTGTCGGAAGGATAGAATGAGGGGACATTTCTGAATTCTTGCGTCAGAAGTTGGGCTGCAGCAATCCACATTTTTGTTGCCTCAGCGTCACCATTTCTCATGCCTTCGAGCTTGGTCTTAATGGTATGGCACTGGGCTTCCAGAATCTCTGGAGTCATGCGCACTGATGGGCTGGCAAGCTTGATGCGATGCCTCCTCTTCTTTCTCTCGGGGGGAGGCCTAGGGAGATCCGGTTCCGGTTCTTGTAGTCGCTTACGTTCACAAACTTGATTGACCAGATCAAAAGCTGACTTCTCCTCACCCCTTGCATCATATATACTTGCCAGAAGCTCTCGAGCTTCAGTATCAGAGTCATCGAGCCGTATAGCCTCCTTGAATCTTTCCTCTGCTTCGTCCTCGAACTTCTCCTTCAAGAAAGATTTGCCCATTTGTATATTCAGGGATGCAGTATTCTCCTCAACAATCTCTTTCAAAGGCTTGTAAAATCTTAAAGCACTCCCGTGAAGACTAAAGTCAGAAAAAGCATCTGCCACTTTTCTACACAGGGAAGGGTTGTTCGCCACCCTGTTTTCTCCAGTCTTATTTTCCGGATCGAGGAATTCGAAGTGACGCTACGCATGGGTGAGCAGGAGCAAAGTAATGATGAGTAGGAAGAGCGCTTTTACCTTGTATTCAGGACTATAAAGATGCAGACGATATAACCCAAGTTTGACCCGAAGTTCAATAGGCAAACCAGGTCCGTATGAAGAATCCGGATATTTGTCGCGTTCAAAGGCGTCAATCGCAAGTCTTCTGGTGTTGCTCGCATCCCATTCGCGATCATCAGCAGTTACGTCGTCCCAGAAAGATTCCTCTTCACGGCCCAGGAGCCATCGAGCCAGGGATTTGAGTTCTTTTATTGCTTCGTCATACTGTCGAGCATACCCATAGAGCTCGAGGTAAATATCAACATCTGTCCAACTGAATGATGAACTAGTGGTGTCTGGTGAACCTCTTAAATATGCTATGCTTTTTCTGTAGAGTTCTTGGGCAGGAGTAACATTGTTCATGTCGATACATAACATGGCCACCTCCTCTAATATCTCCATGTCATGTGGCTTGAGATCGAGGATTGCGTGAAACTCTTTGAGTGCGTTGGTCGGCTTGCCACGTTCGACGTAACATCGCGCTTTCCCTATATGTGCTTTCACGCTGGTGGTATCATTACGTATAGCCGCAGCATAGGCAAACTGGGCATGAAATAAAAAGTCTGATCGCTTATCCCCGGTTTCTTCAAGTGCAAACTCTGCAAGGTTGAACCACATCTCCAGATGTTTTGGGCGCATATGAGCCGCAAACATTAAACAGAAGATTGCATACTCGATCCTGCCAAGTTCCTTCCATATGGTCGCCAATAGGGTCCACGCCTCAAGGGTTTCCGCATTGATGGCAATGATCTCAACGGCCAGCTTCTTAGCTTCATGATATTCTTCTCGAAGAAACATCTGCGACGCAGTACTAAGTCGCATCTTGACATCACCTGTTGGTGGTGCTGCTCTTCTAGGCCCTCGAATGATCCCTCGGCCAGATAATCCAGGACCATTTTGACCAATACGTCGCCGCCCCGGACGAGTTTGAGAAAAAAATGTCCTCAATTGCCTGACCATCAAGATCGAGATGCGAGTCGTCTGTATTGCCATCAGGATTTCTCAACTCTTCGATTTGGTTGTCCAAATTTGCCAGTTGAGCTTTGAACTCTGCATATTCGGAATCGGCATCAGAAATATACCCGCTGCCAACATGGTTAGTTTACAACCTAAGTAGAAGAACAGGGCCTCTGATATGTCTTACTCGCTATCCCTTCTCCCAGTTTCCACATAATATGGTCCTCTTTTTTGATTCCGCTTCGAAAGTATTGGCGAGCTCGGACTTGGAGATCTCGAGAGACTCGGACGGCCTGGGCGATCTTGTACAACGGGTTCTGTGCGGACCGCTGTAGATAGACTCGTATCGTTTTGATATACTCTGGATTCGGGCAAAGGGTCTACGAAAGACTGAGTATTGGAATCTGGCGGGCTGTTCGATTCGGTTTGACTGGAAGCTGTTGCGGAAGAGTATCTGCGATGCCAATCGCCCGGTTGTCCGACTGTTGGTAGTTGGCCAGCCGAGCGTGAGCTTGAGCCTGCCTCATGCTCCAGCTCTCCATGCTGCTGAGTACTACTGTACCAGGCGGGATCATATGACGGAGTGAGTGCCGGATCCAGAGGATGCGCTTCAGCTGCTTCAAATGGACTGTATGACGGAGCGAGTGCCGGAACCAGAGGTTGCGCTTCAGCTGCTTCGATTGATTTATATATAGACTTATATATAGGGCGCGGTTGGGTTGACTGAAATTGAAGGAGTTGAAAAGGTACACCCAAAGTTCCCCTTCCACTTCCCCCTGGTGTTCCCCTCGGCGTTCCCCTTGGTATTCCCCTTCCTCTACCACTCGGTCTTCCCCGTCCTCTCCCTCGGGCTTGTGGTATTAGGGTGCTGTCCTTTTCTTGCATTTTGGGGGGTCTTTATGTACTCCGTAGATGTATAGAACGTTTCAAGTCATGCCTGAAAGCGTCCAGCATGATTCTCTGCAAGTTGAAATTGAATCGTAGTTGTGCAAAATCGAGGTAGTCGACGAGGCGCGAAATTGTGTAATTCACAGCCTCGCCGGATTTTCTTTTTAGCGAACTACCCCACCAGCCCGATAAGGTAGGCTGGGCTGGGATGGAAATGGGCTGGGCCTAGCTTAGTATGTAACCTCACCCACCCACCTTCTTTATATACGTTGAGGATTTGGAACTCTCTTGGTCTTGAAGGAAGGTAGAGTCTAGTTCTAGTTTTTGGTTCTATTATCCAGAACTTAAGACTATATACAAGTAGTAGCACGCAATTTCTTTTGGCTGCAAGTCACAACAGGCAACGACATAAGTCATCAAACACATTATACTAGATGCATATCATATAATCAAACATTTCGGTATTTCCAATCTTCTGCAACAGCTGCTAAACAAAGAGCGCCTAAATTCGTTTATTTCACTATCATATGGTAACAAGAAGCACAAGTGGCTTGCATAGCCCAACCATCCACATCCAGAACCAGTTTTGATATACATCTCTGCTCCTCGCAATGACTGGGACTCCTCAAGGAACATCTTCTCTCATTTTTGGCTTAATTGAAATATTACGCGAGTTTGCCTTCCGCTTTGGCTTCTGTATAATCTTTAGTATCTGACCAAATCATTTTATAGATGCTTGCTTACCTTTAACTTGGTCAAATACCTTCAACATCTTTCTCCTCGCACCCAGAGCATTGACCCCTCTATCCTCCAATGCTTTCTCGTCTAGCTCCACAAGTTCCGTCCAGTTCATATCCTTGAGATTGTCCGTATATTTATGGAGCCTTAGACTTCTCAGCCAGCTGGGGATGTCTTGAAGGAGGCTAGGATCAGTTGGATCTTCCGGAGGCTTCGAGCTGCCTCTCCTGCCACGTGGTGATCGACCTCTAACCATATCGCTGTGGTCAGAGATGTAACCCTCGTGCCCGCTAAGACCAAATTGGCCCAGATTGAGGGTGCCCATTCCGTTGTTGTTCATGAGTGGGGATGACCCATATTCAGCTGCGAGGAACCCGTTATTCTGGGGAGATGCAAAACCCAACTGACCAAACCCGCCACCCTGCATAGGAAGACCGGGAGAGCTTGGTCGGGACCGCCGGCCAGCAAATGCCGAGTTTTGTTGTTGTTGGGCTTGAAGTGCGAGCACTTGTTCTCTGCTCAATACCTGACCATGCTCGTTGATCATGACAACGTTTGCCCCGGGCATGTTGCTCTGAAGTCCAGGAGAAAGTTGCCCATTCGATCCTTGGCCATCATTTGATCTAGCTCGGCGATACTTACGGACATCATCCAAAGCAAAACGATTATTCACGGTTGCAAGAGCCGCGAGTTTCATAGTGGTGGCGTTGGCAACCATGTCAGCCTGCGTCGTACTATTTCCGGTGTTGAAAGATGGGACCATTGGTGTGTTCACCATAGAGGCCCAATTTCCGTTACCTGCATTGTAAGGTGATAGGGGTGGTAGACCAGACCCTTGGTTATCCGGAGCAATAACTGTAGTACTTTGTACGTTGGAGGAGCCAGGGATCTGATTTACAGGGGATCGAAGACCAGCGGATGGAGGCGGCTGCATGAATTGGCCCATAGGTGGCTGTCCTGATGAGGACTTTGGTCTCGCATTTTGGTCATTGCTGCGAGAACCCCATGGTGAAGGTGGCGGTTGGCCATTATTATCTGCGGTATCGGCAGGGCCAGATATAACGGGAGCTGCCAGGGAGTTTCGATTGTCATAAGCTGCACTGTTTCGATTAGACGATGGGGGGTTTCCGGTCTGTTGGGTAAACTTTGCTTTCTCTGTGGCTATTGCTGCAGCGGCATCCGGAAACATAGCATTGATGGTAGATGGGTCGAGTCCAGAATGTCTTTTTGTCCCCGGTGTCGCAGGAGGCCGTGACAAGGAATTTCTCGAGCCATCGACACTCAGTTTGTTCATGGCATCACTAAGACGATTGGACATCGGGTCTAGTTTGTTCGAGGCATACGTTAGCGTGTGTTGAATATCAAATAAAGTGACCATAGCCATGCTTACCTTTGTCAAAATTGGCAGGAGATAGTACACCAGACATCGGATGACTCTTGCCCATTTGTTGCAGAACCTGGATGAAAAATCTGATTTGCACCTGCGTCGTCTGCTGCAGAAGAGCATACAAAGCAGCCGTACGCTCAGCCTCACTCAATACTCTGAACCATTGCTCGATGGCACTCAGTTCATCTTTGAAGTCCTGGTCCAGAGTGGCAGCCGCCATCTCTTCCAAAGTTGTCTCGTATTGGTCGATATCAGCTATCCATTGCTGTGCAATTTTGTCAGACGCATCGTTCTCTTGGCCGCCTTGTGCTTGGCCTTGTTGAGTTCCATAGAAGTCGGACGAAGGGCGTATTCGGTTCTGGGAAGGAGAGCCTGAGAATGCCGCCATGTCTGCGGATGCTCGAAGGTGGTGCCCAGAGCCCACAGCACGAGATGAAGGAGGACGAAGAGAGGAAGCGTTGTTCGACTCGACAGGTGTACTGTTTCGATTACCAATGGCAGACATATTGAGCATCGTAGCGTTGACCTTGCCGACGCTGGAAATGCTGGTGTTGAGAGAAAATCGGTCGTTTATACGAGGAGTCTCGGGATCTAAGAAATCTGAAACGGAGTCCAGATCTGATGCTCCGTTAAAAGGTCAATGCTCCAACCACAACCCAGGGGAGATGATCGAGGATTTATTGGGGGCAGTGCGACGCGCCCGTGGGGAGGATGTAGTGTTTCGCACTGATGTGATTCCAGGTATGCAATCAATGCCGGTATGTTTGAGGAGGGAGTATAGAAAAGAGGGTGCACCAAATATAGAACTGCCGGAACAGTGAATTGCAGACTCGTCTTCGGTCTTCGGTCAACGATGGTCAAGAAGCCGGGAATCCTCTTACTATGGTAGAGTTGAGGGCACAGTAGCGGGCAGGGTTGCAGCGAGAGTTAAGAAAGCCTCCTGCAAACCTGCTGACAGGAAGGTCTGGTGTGTGAAGTATTGCCTGCCTACAGTATCAGCCGCATTAGTTGGAATTTGGACCACCAGGACCTTTTGACTGGGTTTGCTTGTCGATAGCAGCTGGCTGGAACTACAGTATTGGGCAGACAAAGAAGCAAATGCACAAAGCGCAGGGCGAACTCACAGCAGCACAAGAATTACAAAGCTGCGACCAGCGTCTGGAATGAGAGTTGATCAAAGGCGTAAATGCTGGAAGCCGAATAGTGTTGAAGGTTAAAAGGGAGGGGACTCAGGGGAATGGGATCGTTGGTAGCCTATTATAGCGCCGGACGGGTCCATAGACTTGCAAATAGCCTCACTTGATCAAACAATCAATCTGTGGATTCTAGCTGGATAAAATAGTGCATTGCATCTCTACTTCTACTGTATCTCTTCAAGACAAGAGAGGACAAAGGAGGCTTACTAGACAAAGCGCAAAGTCTATGTTTCGTTGTCAAGTATTTACGTGCTTTTTGGCTTCTCTTATATCACATATGGCGTATCGACAGAACAACAGCCAGGGTCATCATGCCCCAATCTACGAGGTCTTTTATAGTAGCTTCACGCCAATTCACCTCCAATGTTCTTAGTTTTTCCGATCAAAACTGATGACACTTTTGCTTGTTGGCCGCAAGTAGTAATTATCTTGCTTCCTAACTGGTTAAAAGACATAATAGCCGCAAGAGTTTTGGTTGGGGCAATATTGCTGTATCTGCAATTCCAAAAGAAGGATACAGGGTTTGAAGCCTAGTACTCGCGACTCATGGCAAAATCTCTACAGCGCGCACTGCGCACCTTCAACCACAATAGCATCACACAATTTGTAACCCAAATCTTCATGCACCGACGCCTCATAGAGTAAAGAGGGTGGTGTTTGGTAATGAAAGGGTAATTTTGATCTTGGCACGATAAGATAATTCCTTAAGCTGATGAGCATAGAAATGGCTCGTAAAGCTTTACACACAAATGCCTTTTGTTTGTTCATCATCACATCACTCATAGGGTATGTATGTTTTCGATCGGGGCTTGGGAGGGGTGGAGATTCGGAGACTGTTGGACTTGGTTCGTATTGATCGTGATGATTTTCTGACCTGAGCTATCGACCCTGAGCGCCTTCGTTGCGAATGTCGACTGCCCCAAACCGCTTGTGCAACCCTGCCAATGCAGCTACCGCAACCAAATCCCAAGACAAGAAAACTTCATCGAGATGCTCATGCAGTGTCCCGCTTGCCATCCTTCAACTCCTTCTGTGGAACCAGATCCATCAGCACAACCGTTCACTGAGAGGTAGGATTATGTAGACGTACCAAGGCCTTCATTGTTCCGTGCAGCGCATGTCTGTGGTTTCTTCGGAATTTGGGGTCGGTGCCTTTCAGAGATGGATATCTTGAGGTCTTTGGCTTCTTGATACTGGGAGTAGTACACATGTCAGTGCAACTGGCAGATGAGCAGAGGAGAAATTAACAGACCCGTTCCTATGAGCCTTCTTACTCTGATTATGCTGACTGGAATTCTTGGACTCTGTTGTATCGCAAGTCAGTACTGAGGGTGCCAAATGACGGACAGACAGGACAGCGATAGCTAAGCCACGGAGGAGGGAATGAGATCCTCGCAAGAGCAACCGCTCTGGAAATGACCGTGGAATTGGAAGAGAATGAGGCTACTTACTCGCCATTGCGCCGACTGGGAGATGTGGATTGTCGGTGGTTTCGAAGACGTTGAATTTGACGTTCAATCGAGATCGCGAAATTTGAACTGTGCGAGCTAGCGGGATTTGGTTGGTCTTAGCGAATTATTGTCCATGTCACGTGAGTGGTATTCGCCGCCAGAGCGGCGCTCAGCCAGACGGAGTGGAACATTAAAAACCGAGACATATTCATAAGCCCAGATCGTTTATCATATTATTGCCGGCGCACATCGTCTACTGTCTTAGCCGCACAGGTGGACTCTAGGTACATAAGTACTTTCAACCTTTAGGTCTCCGCGATGAATTTTATTAATGAATCAACTTCGATTCCTCGAATTCGCATTCAAATTTGCATTCGCGACCCTAAACTCATATAGTGTTTTACGGCCTTCTCTAATCCTCCATATCCCTTCACAAAAAGTCAGCCTTCGCCTGGCAATCATAAAAAGTAACGACTTGAAGAAGGCTCGCGGTGGATAGGAAAAACCGGCACCAATTTATAATGTGCCAGACGACGGAGTGGGACATTGAAATTGACATTGAAAACCCGATATTGATGATGGCCGGATTGTTTAGATATAAAGGGTATGCATTTATATTAAACCAAAAATATAATCTTCAAGGGGATATACCTAGCTAGTAAACCTGCCTTATGAATGCCATTTTCCTCCCCTGGCTCTCATAGCTTCCCTGACTCCATAGTACCCAAAAACAAGCCCCAAAACAGTCCCAAAAAATACTCTTCCATAGCATAGTCTTCCACACACAACACAGGTTCAGAAGCGTGCCGCCGCAGCTACACACCCAGAGCACACAGAGGTCCAAAACACAGACAGTTAGCATTCTAGCACCATCTCTTCTTCGCTCTCCACACAAGCCATACCATTACTGCCTGTAGCCACACTGTTCATATCTCTGTGTTGCTGCTCTGCCAAGCACTTGAATTCAGGGTGACCAGTTTTTTGACAGAATCCACAGCGTACTTTGGCATAGCAGGTGATCCCCTGGATGCCTTCCATAGATCTTGCAGCCAGTTGCTAGTCTCTTGACTAGGGCCACAAAGCCACCACGGCTTGCAGCGAGCAAATGGCCAGCCTTAATTCTCTCTATCTTCTTCCCCTAGGCATCTGTTCGCAACATTTGAATTGCGCAATCGGCGGTCAAATTGGTCATTGTTCCCCATATCCGAACGAGTGGTTTGTACTTGTCTGGGAGACTAAGCATGAGGACGAGAAGAGTGCGTTTGTCGGCAGTGAACTCGATTTTGGTGGACTCAATTCGCTCGTTGAGGATCTTAATTCGAATAAGGAAGGAGTCGAGGGTCCCGGCATTATCGTAGCGTAGGGAGAACAGCTCTTGAGAGGAGGCAAAGAAGGTTTGTTCAGTCGCGAGTGTAATGATCCGTTTGATGGCATTAAGCATAAGGTAACCGTCGTCAAAAACTGCGCGTTCAAGCTTAGCCTTCGCTCCCTCGGTGATATGGTGAGTGATCTGGTCTGCAGCATCAATATGCTTCTTCTGTTGAGCTGCAGATGCTGGGTCAGGCAGTGGTGTCTGCGTAGCATCCCATAGCCCCTTTGGGCGTAGTTTTGCCTTCACATTAATGATCCAGGAATCGTGATTAGTCTGGCCATCGGTATTATAATAGAGTGCAGGGAATCTGGCATGGTCGGACGACATATTCGAGGTGAGATAATAAGCAGGCGGAATCGTCAAGGGTCTCAAAATAAGTTTATAGATCTATTGCGGGCCATTTGCATATCCATCCGTGCCTCGACTTGGCGACTTTTAGTGGAGACGGCCGTAAGGTACAGCAGGGCAGGAGTTAAAAGACGCTTCGCTAGCAATAATTAGAGCCATCCGTCGCATGAGTTGAAGTAACTACTTCAACTACTTCAACTGCTAATGGGAGAGGATTAATGATCCGCAATGCCGGGCATCCTATCTGAAGAAATAAGCTGATGGTCTTGCACTGCATTTCCCAGCAGTGTCTACAGTACAGTTGCTCCGATTTCAAAGACACAATAGTACCTCCATACCTCTGACTGCTCTGGACAGAAAGCCTGTCGGTCCAGGGTAAGTTAGGATTACATTATTTCTAATGTCCCATTATTTCCCCTGGGACATTCAAACTACCTTCGCCTTTAGGCTACCTAGCTGGATCTCTGGGGAACCACATATCGACAGCCCGACTTCTAAGCCCCCTCCCCAAAGAGGTGAAGGGTGGATTTCAGATTGATTTTTTGGGGTAGTCAGTAATTCTACGATTTGGGAGCAAGTCCGATCTCGGAAATGGGTCGTCACTTATGGACTTCATGTGGACTGTTTTCGGGCCATAAACAACCTTTGTATAGAACTCACCGTACCAGCCTACGACAAACCGAACAATCACTAACACTACATCAGTGAACGAAGAGAACAAAGCCCACACTTCTCTTAACCGGAAAATTATACCACCCAATTCGAAGTCCCCCAACCCAAACAATCAAACTTTCTCGATCCCCATCTCCGGGTCCATTCTTTCAGTATTAGGAGTAATGCCCTCCAAGCTCCCCTTACTATCACTACTCTCCTCGCCAACGATGACATCGCTAGTCTCTCTCCTAAGCTCAACATAATCATATGCAAATTCACCAAGTTGCGTATCATCCATGCCAAGAGCTTCTTCCTCCTCGGAAGCCCGAAGACTTAGCCCGGGAATCATGTTCATCGCGAAGAGAATGATGCAAGTACCGAAAAAGGAGTACACGAAGCCGGACACGCAGTCTGCGAGCTGATACGCAAGTTGGATCCAATGGCGGTTGAGCCAGCCTCCTGGGATCTCGGTGAAGCCGTCGAGATGCGCTATGTAGTCCCTGTTTCCATTATGTCAGCCTTGGAAAGCCCAGAGACGGGGAAATAAAACGTACGCAGCGAAGAACGAAGTCAACAGATTGCCCACGATTCCTCCCACACCGTGTTCGCCGAAGATATCGAGAGCATCATCGACACCAATCAGGTACTTCAATTTTGTTGCATAATTGCAAGCAACGGCGCCAACTACACCAAAGATAACGGCGGACCACGCAGGCACGAATCCGGACGCTGGTGTAATGGCAACGAGACCCGATACTGCACCGGAGCAGAAACCGACTGTTGACCACTTTCTGTCCAGACGGTAATCGAGGAGAACCCACTGCGAGTTCTCGGGGTTAGCATTGCCCACAAGAAGTATTTAGGAGCTCAGGGGTGTTACAATGCCGCGCAACTTTTGAGACATTATAGAAGTTCCTGGGCTTGACCGAATTTGGATAGGTACAAACTGCTCAGGGGATCACATACAGTCACGCCTCCAACAGAAGCTGCCAAATGAGTCACAACACAAGCCATCACTGCTCGCATATTGGCACCCAGTGCTGAGCCACCGTTGAAGCCGAACCAGCCGACCCAGAGGAAGACCGTACCGAGAACTATATGAGTTACATTGTGGGGTCGGTATGGGAGCCCGTGGGTGTCACTATATCCCGATCTCTTGCCAAGCATTATCGAATATGCTAGGGCAGCAGCTCCTAGATGTGTAAGTGAGCATTATTCCCTGAGAATAACTAGGGATAAGTGGTGCAATTTAAAATGTCCCAGACTTCACAAGGCATCTCATAGCAACTTGTGCAATGACTGGAAAGGCTTTTCGATGCTGGGAAATGCTTGAACGGACCAGATGAAATGTGGACCGGTGTTCCTCCAGCAAAGTCCAAGCCACCCATTTTGTAGGTCCACCCATTTGGATTCCAAGTCCAGTATGCAATCGGATCATATATTAATGTAGACCAGATGAACATGAAGACAATACAGGGAAACATTCGACCACGATCTGCAACTGCGCCCAGCGCTAGCGCTGGACTGTATTCCTATTAGCTGTCTCCATTTTCAAAGACTTCGAGCTATTGGGAGACAAACGTGATGGCAGCGAACATTCCCTGGTAAATAGCGAAGAGCAAGTCCGGAATCTTTGGGCTCCCCACACTGGGTTGCGCAAGCACATTTCGAAAGCCAAAGTTGGAAAGGTCTCCGATATAACTGCTCCCCGTATGTGAGAAAGTCAAGGAGTAACCCCAGAAGAACCACTGGAAAGACACAACACAGATCGACATGCAAGACAGCCAAATGAGCGAGAGGGCCGACTTTCGGCGAGCGAGTCCTGAGTAGAAGAATCCAACACCTGGAATCATGAGAAGTACGAGGGCTGAAGACGTGAGCATCCAAGCAATATCTCCAGACTGAGATCGTCAGATGAAATCCTGGACTTCTGCAGAGGGTGACTATACCTCGTAGTAGATGTTGCAATTCTCAGTCAAAGAATCACAGCCTGTTGCTGTAGTTCCATTATATGGGATAGCATAAATGGACGACATCCTGATGAGCTTCTAGATGATAACCTCTATTCGTCCGGTATCTTGAACAGGAATCTTCTATCCAATAGTACAGGGCAACGACAAGTTAATATAACAAAGCAACCAGAAGCTGCCGGGAGAGCGAGAAAGAAAGCTTCTAGTTTTCTTGACAGACCGGGTCCCGTTGTCTCCGAAATAACTCAGAACAGAGCAAGGCTGATAAGGATATGGGGGTACTATCTGACAGAGACCCAAGCATAGGCTAACAGCTGCAGATTAATAGCCTCGCCATCAAGATCTGTCAGATCCATATAATTGGATCTACGAGCCGGAGGGCATAAACTAGAGTATACCAGTGGGGTCGGTTCATGGCTTGTGGAGTCCCAACTAACCAGAACGGATACAATATATCTCGTTATTCAACTGCCACAGCACTCCTGTTGACTGAACATGGGAGGGCTTGAAAATATTGACTAGCATATTTGAAAGTTATTTGGAAAAGAAAGGGCGTTTCCGAAGCCTTCGACTGGTCGAAATACAAAACACTCGCCTGTTTCTTCCCAATACGTGCAGGAATTATATCACTTGGACACCTGTGCCGCCCCGGGGGAGAATTCTTAGATGCACACGAGGACAGACAAATGGAAGCAGATAAGAAGGGTGGTAGAATGCATCGATAAAGTTATCGAAAGATAAGAGATGAAGTGGTCTCGGTGCCAAGACCCTGTGGCTGAGCCGGGCTGGATGAAGAACGCTACTGGAACCATGTATGTGAGAAGTTGGGGTGAAGTGAAGAACAGTGCCTCTTGAATCTGAGATATTATAATTATACGCTTCAACTTCTCAAGGTCTAGATTCAATGAGACACCCCAGATACGTTCTCCAATCTTTAAAGCAGAGTCATGAATTGACGGTAATTGACACGGGAGGACCATTCTGTACTACCTTATCCAATCACCCCCGCGCTCATATCTTTGACCTCCATTTACAGTCATACTTTTCTAGTCAGATCAGATCAGATCCACGGAAATAAAATACTAAATTTAGTCTAATCTCTATCCTATCCCATATCACAGGTCCATAGCTATTACAGTACCTGTATAGCGCTTGTATTCTTAAGCTTCTTATACCGGATAGATCAAGGCGGTGCTCAGGGTTGACTTTTAATGTCCCACGCCGCCTGGCACATTATGATCCAGTGCTGCTTAGGTAGAGCCCCAGGGGCACTATCCCAATTTATACGGTACATATTTTGGTGCAAGGTTTTGTGTTGTTACCTTATGCTTGGTTCCCACGGTCTACACAAATCATTCTACCTGAATCTGGGTGGCCGCTATAGTATTTGAAGATTTGTCTCAAATAACCTGGAAGAGCACTCCTAAATCACATAAATCTGCAAGTTGTGGCCAAGTCATAACTAATCTTTTCAAATATCTTTCATCTCGTCGAGTCGGACGTCCACTGTCTATTTCACGTGGCACTTGCTCTTCCTTATCGGTAAGCGAGGGGAAAGAAAGCTAAATAGATATATGTATTTAAATAAGAATTTTTGGATAATAAATATGGACCGCTGGCGGTATGTGACATTATTCATCTCATCATTTCATTTCGAAAAACTAATATCAAATAGCAACGGTAGCGCGTTCGACTCCAGATCGAAAGGTTATCCGTTCAAATCGGGTGTGGTTCAATACCTCTCTTGGTGCGAAAGTTTTATTTTTATTTTTTGGTTTCTTTTCACCCCCTGCTATCTGTTCAAGCGAAACATTTAGGTAGCCTCTACTCTGCCTCTCCCTCCTCCTTTTCATCGGGGTCAAACGGCCGATTTTGGCATGCAAGTACACTAAAATCTACATATGAAATGTGTTTTTTCTTAATACTTCACAATTAAAAATAGTAATTAAACTTATAGAACAGTTAAAATATCATCAATAAACTCATATATATTAAGAAATTGTAAACTTTCTTTATTGCGCGTTGACAATATTGTATATTGATTGCAGATGTACGGAGTGCGCTTATTTAAAGCCGGCGCCGCCCATTTCCCCGACGGAGAGGCAACCGCAACTTAAGCAAAGGATGAGGCAAAGGTGAGTGAGTTAGTAGCGTTCTGATCAGAGCGGCGAAGCTGACTAACTGCATCCGAAGCAAAGCAAATTCTGCTTGCAGCCCGATCCTGCATCAATGCAATGTTCCAAACATTCCAGACGCCACCACCGGCATGCCTAAACATAAAACTGCATTCAGCCTATATATATATATATACTTACTCATTCAATAATTCCAATGTACCCTCTTGTACCCCCAGTACACGTAATACATACACTATATACTCCTTGCAGCATCTTGGCTCCCGCACGCCATGGAATGGAATGAAATCTGTAAGTATTCGGTATAGAAGAAAGAACATGCATGGTTTTGGGGAAACGCTTCAAAGATGCAAAGATGCAATTGCGAAACTTCGAGACGCAAGCAAGCAGCCTCGTTACAGAATGAGAAAAAGCACCCTCTCTTCCAATACAAGCAAGACATTCGTTGCACTTCGTGAGACAAAAGAAAATATGAAACGCGCCGAGATAAAGAACCCAAATGATTGACTACGGGGTCAGTGCTTGCGGTAGGTCGAGAAAGCAAACTGCAAACGGGAGAGACAATCAAGGGTTTGGGAGCCCGAATATGGCAACAGTATCGAGTTATTGTTGCACGTCGTGGGAATCCGAAACATCGTTTGGTATAGGATATGGATAAAGAGATGTGTAGGATCAATGGTGAACAGGTTTTCTTGTTTGAGAATGGTAGAGAAGGGATCGAGATGCTTTCAGCTGTTGACGAAAACATCCGAGACATGGGCATGTGTAAGAAGATACCACCTGATATGTGGTATAGGGAACTGCTAATGTTCCCCTTTGAAATGATGAAATGCTACACTTGGAGGTAGAAAGAGCTGATGAAAACTGCGTATACATGTACTGTATTGTATTCCCAATTTGCCCCTTTCCCCTAAGCGAGGATTTACTAGCGTACTTGACCGTTTCAGAGGTATTTGGGCAAAATCCAATTGTGTGCAGAACGAAGGAATGAAGTACCACATGGCCATCAAATCAGATCGAAAAGAGCAATGTTCTAGAAGACTGAGCATTGAAAATCCAACAAGTTCAGCTGCAGTTTTCGATAAAGAAACATGAGTACTGTACAGAAATGCCATCCGAATATCCAGGACCACCGAACAAAAACAAATCTTTATTGCCGCCGTCTGTCTTGTCTTTCTTCATCTATACAATCCAGAACGCCGAATTCCGCTGCCAAATATGCCCACAGAGGAAAACCCTACCGTACCGTATCCGTCTCATCACTTCGTGTTTCAGGCACCTACAGCCTCAGCCTGCGCAACGAGCCGCGCTCTCCAGTCATTACACACCTCCTCGAAGCCCCCAACCACATCCCCGCATACCCCCGCACACTCTCTTGCTCCCAAACGCTCCGACCAATTTCCCTTCTTGAGCCAGAGCTCTCCTTCCTCGCGCAGGTCTTCCTCTTTCCGCATCTCGGCTATGAGTTCACGGGCACTGCGTAAGCGGCGCGTGGCGGTCGTGGTTGTTTGCCGAGACATATGGAGGGTGTCGGATAGGTAGTTAAGTGTTTGGATGAGGTCGGCTGTTAGGCCGTGTAGTTGGGAGAGGGAGTTGAGGGCTACGGTTGTAGGGCGGGGCATTGATTCGTTGAGGGTCATGAGGAGGGGCATTAGGTCGTCGATGAATTCCTCGTCGGGTGGCATTACCAGGGGAGAGAAGAGAGGGTATGCTAGGGATTGGAGGAGTCGAGTTTGATGGAGGAGATGTGTTGATAGTGCGGTGTGTGCTGTGATGAGTCTGGGAGGCGTTAGTACTTGCTTTTGCTGAGCGAAAACCGGGAGACTCACCGTGTAGCACCCCCTTCAACCCCGGATTGCCCACCTAAATCCTTCAATCCATCTACAACCCTCTTGACTACCCCATCCCCAGCAGTCCCGGTATTCTCGGTGCCTCTCCGCGCCAAACTCTCCACCAAATCCATTCGAGATACCAAGCCCGGAGGCATCCCCGGCGAATCCATATCCGATTCTCCCCCATAATCGCTCCCATCATACTCACTAGTCTGTCTCTTATGCCCCCTACCTCCAGTTGTCGGAGGTGTAAGACTCGTCGGCTTATTAGGAGCTTGTACTGGTGAAGACGTGACATCCACCCCACTATCCCTCGTCGGTCCTCCTTCTTGACTCACTTCCTGGAAATTCATATCCAGATCCTCATCTCCTTCTTCTTCATCCTCATCTTCCCCCCACGCATCAGCCAGCTCATCTGCAAGGTTGCCGAGCCCGTTCGACGCCGGGGCTTGTCCCCCACTGCTAAACACGTCTATTCCGATGGAATCCGAGCGTGTCAGACTATGTCTGTTGTTTGGCGAAGTAGGCGTGTGTATAGAGGCCTTGGAGTGTCTTCTGGGACTAGAATCATTGCCGTAGGAGAGGGGCGTAGCAAAGGAGAGATCGATGTTTGAAGTGTGCCTGCTATGCCTCGGTGTGCGTGGTGATGTCGGCATCGTAAATTCGTGTGTAAAGGAGTGGTAGTCGTCCAGATTGAGAGACTGATCCTGCTGTTATATGCCCCCAATAACGCAGGCCTCTTTGTCCTCCTTGGTACTTCCGTTTGTACGAGTATTCAAAATACGCAGTTCGTTCGTAGAGATGGTGAGATTAACACGCGGGAAAAGCGCGTTGACAGATACAGAGGAGAGAAGATTCAATGTTATTTCGTGTCGACGTGGAGACGGATCGCAGGCAGGGTTCATTGATTACGGCTACGGCGTTGGCGTTGATGCTATAGTGCTATAGTATAGACAGGTGAATTATATCTCCTTTCCCTTCTCAGCCGTGGCCGTGGACTAGGCTTTGTGATTGGTTAATGGGTCAAGATTGGCATTGATGCGATAACCCCCTGTCAAAAAAGATTACAGCAATGCAAGGGAAGGGCAAGGCAAGCTTTCTCAAAGTCTGTATTTTGAAAAATGTTTGAAATACTCCAAGATTTCAAGAAAACTCGGGTTTTACAGTACAGTACAGTACAGTACAGTATTACGCGTTGAAAAATCATGGATCATTTATTTGATAAGTTAGATGTTCTACGGAGAATTTAAAATGTTCTAGAATTTAATTTACCCCGGGGTGGGGGCCTGTACTAGATAACAAAGCGGCACTGATTCTAATGTTCCAAGCATTCAAAAGCTACCATGTTGGATGCCGCTTTATTTATCCAGCATCATCAATCACATCCCCAAAAACTACGCAATAAACAGTATACCACGACAAGCCAAATACCCTCGATATCATTTCAACATCAAAATAACCAATACCTCTCCAACAACCCTCCCTCCACAATGACATCCCTCCGCCCCTTCCACGCAACAGACGTCTTCAAATTCAACCCCACCAATCTAGACCCCCTCACCGAAACCTACGACCTTAACTTCTACTTCTCCTACATCGCGCGGTGGCCGCATCTATTCAACGTAGCAGAGGGCCGAGATGGAACAATAGACGCATACAGTACTCCTTCCTACCTTTCCCCCAATCCCACCCTACACATGCCATCCAATTCAAATAAAATAAATCCAGAAGACAGAAACAAAACAACTAAC